>JASVEL010007263.1:0-235152 GCA_032618575.1 Nicotiana noctiflora
GATCGTACTCCCAATAGAGTTATCTCTTTTCTTAAAGCTCAGCGTCTGGTTGAGAAGGGGTGTGCCGCGTATTTAGCTTATGTGAGAGATGTCAGTGATGATACCCTTTCTGTTGATTCAGTCCCAGTAGTACGGGATTATCTTGATGTGTTTACAACTGATCTTCCGGGCATGCCGCTCGATAGAGACATTGATTATGGCATTGATTTGTTGCCAGGCACTTAGCCCATTTCCATTCCTTCGTACCGTATGGCTCTTCTTGAGTTGAAGGAGTTGAAGGATCAGTTATAGGAATTTCTTGATAAGGGCTTTATTCGCACTAGTGTTTTACCATGGGGTCCTCCTGTCTTGTTTGTGAAGAAAAAGGATGGTTCCATGCCTAGGTGTACAGTGAAGAACTGTTATCCTTTGCCTCGGATTGAGGATCTATTTGACCAGCTTCAGGGCGTACAAGTGTTTTCTAAGATTGACTTGCGCTTAGGTTACCATCAATTGAAGATTTGGGAGCTAGATATCCCGAAGACTGCCTTCATGACTCGGTATGTCCATTACGAGTTCCTTGTTATGCTTTTGGGATGACCAATTTCCCAGCATTTTTTATGTATTTGATGCACAGTGTGTTCGGGCCATATCCCGACTCATTCGTCATTGTTTTCATAGATGATATTCTTATATACTCCTAGAGTTTGGAAGATCATGAGCATCATCCGAGGACAGTGCTTCAGACCCTGAGAAAGAAGAAGTTATATGCAAAGTTCTCAAAATGTGAGTTTTGGTTTCGAGTGAGGGCATTCGGGTGGATCCGATGAAGATAGAGGCTGTGTAGAGTTGGCTTAGGCCATCCTTAGCTATAGAGATTCGTAGTTTCCTTGGTTTGGCGGGCTACTACCATCATTTTGTGGAGGGATTTTCTTCGATTGCAGCCCCTATGACTACATTGACCCAGAAGGGTGCCCCATTTTAGTGGACAGATGAGTGTGAGGTGAGCTTTTAAAAGCTCAAAAAAACTTTGACTACAACCCCAATTTTGATGTTGCTTACCGATTTGGGGTCTTATACTATCTATTGCGATACCTCGAGAGTTGGCCTCGGAGCGGTGTTAATACAGGACGGTAGGGTGATTGCCTACACGTCCAGTTGACGATACATGAGAAGAATTACGCTGTCCACAACCTTGATCTAGCTACTATTGTTCATGCCTTGAAGATCTGGCATCATTATTTGTAGGGCGTGCCTTGTGAGATCTATACTGACCATCGGAGTTTGTAGCACTTGTTCAAGCAAAAGGATCTAAATATGCGTTAGAGGAGGTGGTTAGAGTTGCTGAAGGATTATGATATTACTATTCTGTATCACCCAGGCAAGGTCAATATGGTGGCGGATGCCTTGAGTTGCCAGGCGGAGAGTTTGGGGAGTTTGGCATATTTACTAGCTTCACAGAGGCCTATGGGTTCTAGCTTGTGTGGTTTCCCGGTCTTCCTTATTTAATCATATCAAGGAGCAGCAGTATGAAGACCCTCAATTGCTTGTCCTTAAGGACAAGGTTCACCGTGGAGATGCCAGAGATGTGACCATCGGAGATGACGGGGTATTGATGATGCATGACCAGATTTGTGTGCCCAATGTTGATGATCTTCGAGAGTTGATTTTAGCAAAGGCCCATAGTTCCCGGTCTTCCATCCATCCGGGTGCCACAAAGATGTATCAGGACTTGAGGTAGCACTATTGGTGGGGGCAGATGAAGAAAGATATAGTTGGTTATATGTCTAGATGCCTCAACTGCCAGTAGGTCAAGTATGAGCACCTGCGATTGGGTGGGTTACTTCAGCAAATAGAGATTCCGGAGTGAAAATAGGAGCGCATCACCGTGGATTTTGTATCTGGACTCCTACGGACCTTGAAGAAGTTTGATGCCATTTGGGTTATTGTGGATCGGCTGACCAAGTTCGCTTACTTCATTCCTGTGTGTACCACTTATTCATCAGAGCAGTTGGTGGAGATTTATATACGGGGAATCGTTTGTCTGCATGGTATTCCAATTTATGTTATTTCAGACAGAGGTACTCAGCTTACATCATGATTTTGGAGAGTCGTGCAGCAAGAGCTAGGTACTTAAGTGGAGTTGAGCATAGCATTTCACCCTCAGACGGACGGACAGTCCGACCGCACCATTCAAATTCTTGAGGATATGTTGCGTGCATGTATGATTGAGTTTGGAGGGTCTTAGGATCAGTTCTTTCCATTGGCGGAGTTTGCTTACAACAACAGTTATTAGTCCAACATTCAAATGGCGCTCTATGAGGCTTTAAATTATAGGAGGTGTAGATCTCCGGTGGGTTGGTTTGAGCCGGGTGAGGACAGGCTATTGGGCATAGAGTTGGTTCAGGACGCATTAGAGAAGGTTAAGATGATTCAGGATAGATTCTATACAGCCCAGTCCAGACAGAAGAGCTATGCGAACAGGAAGGTTCGTGATGTTTCATATATGGTTGGTTAGCGGGTTCTGCTTTGGGTTTCGCCTATGAAAGGCATCATGAGGTTTGGAAAGAAAGGAAAGTTGAGTCTGAGGTTTATTGGCCCTTTTGAGATTTCAAGGCGAGTTGGGGAGGTTTATGAGCTTGCCTTACCTTCCGGCTTGGCCGAGGTTCATCCAGTATTTTATGTTTCAATGCTCCGAAAGTATTATAGTGACTTGTCGAACGTGTTGGATTTCAATTCAGTCTAGTTGGACAAGTATCTATTCTAATTGATGAGCCAGTGGCTATATTGGACAGACAGGTTAGAAAGTTGAGGTCAAAGAACATTGCTTCAGTAAAGGTTCAGTGGCAGGGTCTGCCGGTTGAGGAGCCAACCTGGGAGACTGAGCAGGATATGCGCAATAGTTACCCTCATCTTTTTACTGCTTCAGGTATGTTCTCTATACTCGTTCAAGGGCGAACAAATGTTTAAGTGTAGGAGGATATGACGGCCCGACCAGTCGCCTTAAAAATTAATGCTCTGATACTCTATTAACTGCTTCCCCTAAGTTCATTTCCGCGATTTTTGTTTGTCGGGACGTTCGATGTTGGGTTTCGGAGAGTGTTTGGGACACTTAATCCCTAAATGAGAGCTTAAAAGTTGGAAAGTGGTCTATAGTTGGAATAGTGTGAAGACAACCTCGGAATAGAAATTTGATGGTTCTGTTAGCTTCGTTAGGTGATTTTGGCATTGGGAGCATGTTTGGAATGTATTTTGGAGGTCCGTAGCTAATTTAGGCTTGAAATGCCGAAGTTTGAATTTTTTGAAGTCTCCGGTCCGATATTGAGTTTTTGATCCGAGGGTCGGAATGGAATTTCGAAAGTTGCAGTAGCTCTGTCATGTCATTTGAGCGTGTGTGCAAAATTTCAAGTCATTGAGATGTATTTTGGTTAGGCTTTTGATCGAAAGTGTATTTTGATGAAATTGGAAGTTCTTAGACTCAAACCCTTGATTTATTCGAGTTTTCGACGTTGTTTTAGGTGGTTTAAGGGTTGGTACAAGTTTGAATCAGGTATTAGGTATTTTTGGTGCTTTTGGTTGAAATCCTGGGGGCCTGGGGATGATTTCAGATGGTTAACGAGAAGATCAAAGAAGTTTTGTAGCAACTGAAGCCTTTCTGCTTCTAGTATTTTGGCTTCTACGGCTTGGGAACCGTAGAAGCGGCCTGGGCATCGCAGAAGCTGTTTTGGTCATTTCCTTCAGAAACCGTAGACGCGGTGTTGTACCCGCAGAAGCGACATGAGACCCACAGAAGTGCAACCGCAGAAGCGGTTGCGTGTCCGCAGAAGCGGAATATGGTCACTTAAGTGTAAGTCACAGAAGCGACATTTGGTCCGCAGAAGTGGGATCGCATAAGCGGAAATCTCTGACCACAAATAGTAATTTCGAGGGTTTAGTTTCAAAAGTTTAAAAAAATCAAATTGGAGCTCGGGAGAGGGAGATTTTGAAGATAAAATTATTGGGTTACATTTCTTTAATCCTTTATAGTAATATTGCATCAATCTTTAGTTAGTTTCACATTTAATTTCGAAATTTCGGTATAAATTGGGGGAAAATTTCTTAAACCTTTGATTGAGATTTTGAGAGGTCATTTGGACTCCGATTTTAGTGTTCTTGTTATGTATAGACTCGTGAGAGTACGAGGGTTTTGAAAATGTAAAAATTATCCAGTTCCGAGACATTGGCCTGAGGGGTGTTTTGGTTATTTTACCTAATTTCGCCTCTTAGCTTAGAATTATATAGTAGAATCAGTTGTTTGCCATGCTATTTACAATAAGTAATTGAATTGAATAGATTTGGGCCATTTGGAGTCGGATACTCGTGGAAAAGGCGTGGTTCCTAGTTGATTTTTGTGCCGATTCGAGGTAAGTGGCTTGTCTAACCTTGTATGTGGGACCTTTTTTTGCTTAGGATATGATATTTGGTAACTGAATGACTTGTACGTGAGGTGACGAGCGCGTACTTGAGCTAATTGTTGAAAATCCAATTTTTACTTAAGATATTACGACTGAGTTTTTTTTGAATTTGCTTATTCGTACTTGCAATTATAACATGTGTTAGATTAGAAAAGCATGTTTGATTGATTTAAATTGCCTATTTGCTTAAGTTGCCTTAACTGTGCTACCTAGCACTACCTGTTGTTTGTACGTTAGTACTTCATTTCTGATTATGTTCTAGTTGTAGTTGCATATTTACATTGGGTATGGATGTGGGATTCCGGTAGCTCCCCCTTGTTTGTTTACTTGGGACTACAGGTTAGATTCCCGGTAGATCCCCCTGCACTTTTACCTAGGGACTACGAGTTAGATTCCCAGTAGATCTCCCGTACATTAATAATTAGACTACGGGATGGTATCCCGGGATGTCCTTCAGATATTCTCATATGATGGACTACAGGTCGGTATCCCGGGAGATCCTCGGACAGTCGATGCAATGGACTATTGGACGGTATCCTAGGAGATCCTAGTTGTTGGTATTGATATTGAGCTGCTTCACTCTATGTTACCTTATTCTCTACGTGCTATTGTTGTTTTGTATAACTTGTCATACTTCATAATTTTATTCGTTATTTCTATTTATTTCATGCTATTGCAAGGTTTATTATTGTATTTTATCTCAGCAGGGCACTGACCTTCCTCGTTACTACCCAACCTAGGTTACACTTACTTAGTACAATTGTGGTGTACTCATGCCTTTCCTACGCATGTTTTTCATGAGCAGATCCAGGTACCTCCACTTAGGTGCACTATTCTTGAGGCGAGGAGAGATACAGAGACTTTGAGGTATATCTGCAGCGTCCGCATACCGAAGAGTCTCCTTCTTTTATTCCATCTGTAGTACTTAGTTTTCTATCGTACCTTTGATGTAGACACTCTGGAGATTAGAGCATTAACAGTACTTCTTTAGCCTGTGTTTCCCGTGAGTTTTCATTTTTTGGAGTGATATTGTAGACTTTCGCATTACTGAGTAATATATGCCGAGCGACATCTTTTATACACTTTTCTTTTAATTGTTCGGGTTTAAATAATTTATTCCACAAGTTATGTTATTTTTTGCATTGTTAGGCTTACCTAGTTATAAGAACTAGGTGCTATCACAGAGGGCGAACTGGGGTCGTGACACATATTTTCAGTTGTTTATTCCATCCCCCAAATGTTAGAAAACTAACATATATTCACAATCTTCTTTGGGAAACATATCTTTGTGTATTGTGGTAGAGAAATTAATTTATACCACACATCAACAGATAGTAAAAATATTTATTTATGATCCTAAACCAATTGTGATGGGAGGACTTATCATATATTGTTGGTCTGATGCATAAAAGTACTACTATATGCAATTTAGAAAATCTTAGACCTACACATGAAGATTTGTTCTCATAAGAAATGGTTTAGCCATTAGTAGGAGGCATTCAATGCTAAACCAGCTTGGATATAAACCACCATTAGCAAGATGAACTATCTTGATTTCATAATCTAAAAGTTATGCTCTTAATTAAGAAAAGCAATCTCAAATGTCAAACTGCAGGTTGACAATAAACATACATGTAACCATCTTATAAATGCATCTATAAGTGGTTCACATGGCAGGTGAATGGACCCATATTCACCTTTTATATATTTCAGAATTAGGGGTCTTAGTCAACTTTAGCTAGTAGAATCAATTTATATGAGAACAAGCAGCACAAGAGAGTTCTTGAAGAATCTTCCAGTTCTTCAGTATATTCTTATCTGAATTCTCAAATAGCTCATTTAAAAATGGCAAATGAAAACTTTAAGTTTATCATGGCATGCTCTATCTCCTAGTAAACTTCTAGTTTACTATGGCACAAACTTTTGCATTAGTAAACTTTTGGTTTACTGTGGCTCATTTTGTATAAATAAATTTCTCACTTACTGTAGCTGCTTTTGCATTAGTAAACTTCTGATTTACTGTAATACATGATGTAGCACAAATTGAAGAATAAGTCGGATAACTTGTCACATACATACCCCCTGTGATTGTGGAAATATGAAGATTTTCAATCTTTCAATCAATTGTAGTCTCAATAGGATTTCAATTTGTATTAGTAAACTTCAAATTTACTACAACATGTGTTTTGACCATTGTAATGGCTCTGCCGGTCGTTTTTAGAATTTACACCCCGTTCCCCTATTAACTGTTTCCCCTAAGTTCATTTCTACTATTTTGGTTTGCCGGGATATTCGGTATTAGGATTTGGAGTGTTTTGGGACACTTAGTCCCTAAATGAGAGATTAAGAGTTGAGAAATAGCCCGTATTCGGAGCAGTATGAAGATGACCTCAGAATAGAAATCCGATGGTTACGTTAGCTCCGTTAGGCGATTTCGGGGTTGGGAACGTGTTCGCAATGTATTTTTGAAATCCGTAGCTAATTTAGGCTTGAATTGGCAAAGTTAGTATTTTGGCGATTTTCGGTTGATAGGTGAGATTTTGATCTGGGAGTCGGAATGGAATTCTGAGAGTTGTTGTAGCTTCGTTAGGTGATTTGGGATATGTGTGCAAAATTTCAGGTCATTCGGACAAGGTTTGGTTGGGTTTTTGATGGAATGCGTGTTTTGAAAGTTTTAGAAGAACTTAGGCTTGAATTTGATGTAATTGGATGGTTTTGGTGTTGTTTGAGGTATTTTGAGGATTGTAACAAGTTTGAATAATATATTTGATGCGTTGGTGCTATTGGTTTGAGGTCCCGAGGGCCTTGTGTGTGTTTCGGGTTGTATCGCGCTCTTATTTGATGTTTCAACACTGTATCTTTGGTCATAAAGGGGTACCACAACGAGTAAATGAGCTCCAAATTAAATTTTACTGAACCATTAGATTCGTATCATAATTTTGGAGCTATAGCAAAAAGAATCGTCGAATTTAGACATCGTATGAGGGAGTTATGCTCATTTCCGTGTCGAGAAAGTGCTGGTTGTTGTCTAACCGCAAAAGCGGAAATTGACCGTGGAAGCAGTACCGCAAAAGCGAAAATTGTGATGTGGAAGCGATACCGTAGAAGCGGAAAATAACCGCGAAAGCGAAAAATTTTCCGCAGAAGCGGAAAATTGGCCTGGGCAGAGACCTTAAGTTCCGAAAATGGCCCATTTTCTCCATTTTTGACTTCCAGAGCTCGGCTTTGGGAGATATTTTGAAGGATTTTCGCGGGCATCGATTGGGTAACAATTCTATACTTGTTTATGCTTAATACCCACTAATCTAATCACGATTTTATCTTTAAATTTTGGATTCTTGAATGAAAATTGGGTGAAAGTTCATAGACCAAACTATTGGGTTTTGAGGGGGCATTTGACCTCCGATTTGGGAGATTATTGTATGGATAGACTCGTGAGAGTGCGAGGTTTCTGGAAATGTAATTTTATCCGGTTCGGAGATGTGGGGCCTCGGGAGTATTTTGGTTATTTTACATAATTTCGCGTATTAGCTTAGAATTTAATTGTAGAATGAATTATTTGAATTATTATTTATATTATGCAATTTAATTGAATAGATTTGAGCCATTTGGAGTCGAATACTCGTGGCAAGAACATGATTTTTGATTGAATTTTGAGCAAATTCGAGGTAAGTGGTTACGGGAATACTCCCCCTTGTTTGTTTACTTTGAGACTACGGGTTCAATTCTCGGGAGATCCCTCTGCACTTTTATTTGAGTGGACTGCGGGTTCAGTTCCCAGAGATCCTTGTTATTGAGATGAGTGGACTGCGGGTTCAATTCCCGGAGATCCTTGTTACTGAGATGAGTGGACTGCGGGTTCAATTCCTGGAGATTCTTGTTACTGAGGTGAGTGGACTACGGGTTCAATTCCCGGGAGATCCACGGGCAGCTGATGGGCACTTGTTATGTTATTTTCCTTGTTAGTTTAATTACTAATGACTTGTAACTTCTAATACATTTTTTTTTGCTGTCATTTCAGATTATTTACTGCTTTACACTGTTCGATACTGTTATTATATTATTTTTGGTAGGGCCCTAACCTTCCTCGTCACTACTCCATCGAGGTTAGGCTTGGCACTTACTGAGTACCGCTGTAGTATACTCGTGCTACTTTTCTGCACAATTTTGTTGTGCAGATCCAGTTACTTCTGATTGAGCACAATATCGGTGATTGCAAAGCTACATTGGGAGACTTGAGGTATGCATCTGCCGCGTCCGCATATACGAAGAGTCTCCTTCTACTCTTCCTCATAGATAGTAGTTTCATTTCATGTATTCGGTTGTATAGACACTTTTGGATGATAGAGCCATAGTTTATGTTCTTTAGCACGTGTTTGCCCGTGAGTTTCCGGGTCTTGGAGGTTGTTTCAATATTTTGGGTTGACGTGTATGTGCTAGGAGGCACTTTATACATTTTACTTATATTATTCATTATTACTTCATTGTTCTCGTAAAGGTTGTTTAATTCCCGCAATGTGTTAGGCTTACCTAGTCACGAAGACTGGGTGCCGTCATGACAGGTTCACGATTGGTGAACTAGGGTCGTGACAACAATAATCATATAACATGAATGACAAATTTGCATATAAGCTCTTCGGGAGCCTTCAATTTATTTTCCACAATCGAATATTATTCAGACACTACTTGTATCATGTGTCTTTTTAGACAAATAGTTAGCTCTTCGGGAGTTTTGATAAATTTTATACTATAAAATATTGCTCAGAAACTTCTGGTATCATGAGAGAAAATCATAATCAAATGAATATTATAAAGACAATTCTAAATTTATAAATATAAGAAATTAAGAATTTATGTATTCTTACCACCAACTTTGTGACAACTAACAAATATCTCCTTCAGGTATAAATGCCATTAACATCTGAATATTTTATATCAAAGCACAACCACATAGTCATTATATCCTTCAGAGAAAGTTACATGTCTTGTTATTTCCTGCAGGGAACTCGTTAACTAACCAGAACATATTAACGTGATTGTAATAGAAGGCATTATACAATACTTTTTTCTTGGAATGATATTTAATAAAAATTTTCAAGATATTTTACGTACAACGGGTACGTGCGACAATGATCTTTATACCACAAAAATAAGGTTTACATCCTTTGTTATTCTACCTCTTCAGGAGGTGAGTTGTGGTATTTCTTCATTCACTCCACGGAATGAAATCAAAAATAACTTTGAATAGCTTATTATTTTGTTTAAGCAAAGAAAGACACAATTTCATAATATTTTCTTGCTTCAGGAGAAAATGTCAATCGTGTACTTCTTTAGGAGTAAATTTAAAATACGAAAAAATGAGTATATATTTTCTCAATCATATTACCTCTTCTGGAGGTGAATTGTAATATATTCATATCAAAAGCGCGTTCATATTTATGAGCTTTATTAATATTGTCACATTCACTCCGGGAATGGATTAATATTTATAGTTTTCTCCCTTCAGGAAATGGAACATAATTATCTAAACGTTCATTGTTCACACCAAATCGTGTGATGCTTCAACCTCTTTTAAGATAATGCTACCTTAGGAGCAAATCGAGGCATGCAAGTAATATAGAGAAATTTTCTCTAGCTTATTTTCAATTGTAACCATAGAAAATCAAAATTATCATTTTTGGTGATTATAGACATATATCATTTCTGGTAGTTAACAAAATTTAATTACAATGAGATATACAAAACATAACCACATCTGGTGACTGTATTCTGATAGAATTCAAATGAACCATGAAATTAAATCATAACGAGATTAAGAAATATTTCCACTGCCGGAGGTTAAATATTTCATGCAAAAACTCTGCTGGAGTTAGAAACCAAAGAAAAGATTGAGTTAAGTATTTCGTAAATGAGTCATTGTGAACTAATCTTCCTGCAGAATAATGGCATCATGATTTTTTAGACAAGAGGGGTTGCTCTGATGGTAAGCAACCCCCACTTCCAACCGAGAGGTTGTGAGTTCGAGTCTCCCCAAGAGCAAGGTGGGTAGTTCTTGGAGGGAAGGATGCCGGGGGTCTATTTGGAAACAGCCTCTCTACCTTAGGGTAGGGGTAAGGTCTACGTACACACTACCCTCCCCAGACCCCACTAAGTGGGATTATACTGGGTTGTTGTTGTTGTTGTTGTTGATTTTGATGACTTCGGTGCCGAAATATTTTGTGAAAATGAGATTGAAGTGCTATAAGTCACGTTCCTTACTGTGATGTACGGTATAAAATTTTCATGATTACCAAGAAATTACACAAGTAGTTGCTTAAAAGGTTAGCTAATTAATAAAATTGCAAAATCAAACCTTCTCCCAATAAATGATTTCGTGGGTAGAGAGTCCCGACCAGTAGCTTTGTGATACTGTGCCATTTCTAACAGAAAACAACATATTCATCTCCTGCTAAGGCTGTCTTTTGGGCCGGGCCGGGCCCTAAACGGGCCTGCGGGCCAGCCCTGGCGGGCTTCATTTGTGGCGGTCCCGGAGGGTAAAACCGGCCCGTGCCGGGGCCTAAGCCCATGTGGTCCTGGGTCTGGCGGGCCGAGCCTGGCTGGTTTCGTGGGCTTTTAAATAATTTTTTTTTGTTTAATAATGATTAATTATCTATATATTATGTGTGTATGTATTAAATAGATATATATATTATGTATTAAGAGATAAATCAAACAATTGTGTAATAATTTTTATTACAAAAAATGACATATCTTTATTAGTCTTTTTCACCCCAATTGAATGAGCAAAAGAAGGTACTAATACCACCATTAAAAGGACAAAAAACTAAAGAAGATGTGCCAAAGTACAATTTACAATACAATCTACATAATATCTCTAACAAATCTCATAAATCCTTCAAGGTTTGGAGGAGGTTCCGTTGGTGGTGGTGAAAAAGAAGCTTGTTCATCACCACTTTCCGGCGAAGCAGCATCCTCTGCAAGTTCAGCTATCATTTTTTCATAAGCTTCATCCACTTCCGGTTGTGATTCTGCAAGTCCAAAGTTTCTTATTTCCGAGCGGATCCAATCTCTAAATAGCACTGACTTTTCCAAGCTCTTCCTCGTAGATGCTCTATGATCTCCCATTTGAAGTCTTGCTTGACTGAAGGCGCTCTCTGATGCAACTGTTGAAGCTTGAATTGATAAAATATCACGAACCTTCCTTGCAAGAACATGAAAATATTTTTCCCGCTCAAAACTCCCGTCTGGATTCTCCTTCTCTAGTCCCTGCGACAAATAAACTTGAAGCTCATTTATATGGGAAGATTCATCATAATTATCTCCTTGAGAACCCCTAAACTCCGTCCAAGATTTAAGTGTCTTCAAGCCCGCGGCTCTTTTAGACGACTGTGAAGTAGACGAAGTAGGGGTTGGAACATTTGGCCTAGAATGTTCTAAGGATAGTTGGTATGCATTATAAATTGTTTGAGTATTAATTTTAATTGATGCTTTGCATCTGCAAGAGTAGCACGTTCCTCTACTGTAAGATCTAAAACCTTATAAATATTTGTATACAAAAATGAGGACCTCCTAATTTCATTGTACGGTTTAAAATTGCAGCTACGCCATAAATAGGGGAATAGGGAAAAAATATTTTTTAAACTTTTCTTTCATTGAATTTATAGCAAGTTGATAAATTTGCCCACCCTCCACAAAATCCATAAATAATTAACATAAGGATGCAATATAAACTAAACAATTTGAAATAGTTGGATGATATTGTCCGGAAAATACATTTGTAGCAGCTTGAAAATGTTCTAAAAAATCTATAAGAATTTTAACATTTGTCCAATCTTGGGTTGTAAGCATTTCACCATCATCCACACCCCCAACCCGAGCATTGAACGTTGCATTAATTGGGTTCCTATATTCGTAAGCAACTACTAAACTTTCGTACATATAATTCCATCTAGTGGGGCAAGGTTTAGGAACCTTTCTTTCTCTAAGGCCATATTCATCACATTTTTTATTATATTCTCTAAGTCTACTTCTACAGTTAGAATAAAAAAGCCAATTAAGAGCCATTCTAACCTTTTCAATTTCAAAATTTAAAATTCGCATACCATCACTGACAATTAAATTATAAATATGACAAATACATCTAACATGAAATATATTACTAAATGCATGATTTAATGTTGTTGTAAGAATGCCTACTGCACTAGTGTTGCTAGAAGCATTATCCATAGAAATTGACATTATTTTATCATTAATGCAAAAATATCTACAAATATCACCAACAGTGTTAAAGATAAACTTACCTGTGTGACGTGAGTTATTTATTCTATACGCAAGAATGCGTTTTTGCATTATCCACTCCTCATCTATCCAGTGACTAGTAACAGTTAGGTAATCACAATCATTATTACTTCTACCAATATCGGTGGTAATAGAAATTCGATTACTTATATGACTAAATAAATACCGCAAATATTATTCGTATTCGTGTTTAAATTTATAAATATCGGCCTTAACTGTTGCACGAGGCCAACCTTTATAAGTAGGATTAAAAACTTTTCTAATATAATGCACAAAATTAGGATTAGAAGGAAAAGTATATGGTAAACACATAACGGTAACCATCTTTGCTAATTCTTCCCTATCTTTATTTGGATCATAATATAAAATACATCCGGTGACAGTGTTAATTCCAGGTTGAACTAGATTTGAACTTGTACTAGGGTTACCCGCATTTTCTACACTTGTCCCCTCTAGCTGTGCTTTCAATTTGTAATATTTAACTTTTTCAGTAGGGTATGTTTGTATGTGCCTAGTCAAACTACCGGTGCCACTACAGTCTCAGTATATCTATGCACCAATAATTTTTTACAATAATTACACTGAGCCTTATTTTGATCTCTTAGTTTGAGTAAAAAATTTCAAAACTAATGACGTTTCTTGGCGTTTAGAAGGTTGTCTACTAAAAGTAGGTGTTTGTACATGTGGGTGTTGTGGTGCATCAGTTGGGTTATTAGCTGGACTCTAGGTGTATCATCTAAATCCGGTTGGGTTTCATCTAAATCCTGTTGAGTTTCATCAAAATCCTGTTGGGTTTCATCAAAATTCAATTGCCTATGAACTTTTAAATTAGGATAAATAGCAGCAATAATTTCATTATCTAATCGATCTTCTCGTGAAATATTATGAAAATTTCAGAAATTCTAAATTGAAAACAGGGATTATACCTATCAAGAATAATTGGACCACCAGGAGGGGTAGGTCGGGGAACCCGGGGGGGGGGGTAGTTGGTTGACGACTACTTTCACCCGTTTTAGCTTTTCCCTTACCACTAAATATTTTTTTCAAAGAAAATGCCAAATTAATTATAATTATGCAAACTAAAGCACACAAAATATATTCTTAAAAATTAAGAGTTGGAACGAGTTTACCAAATTGCCGAACAACTTCTTCAAAATTGAAAATTAAAAATCATTGAAGACTTGAATACTTCAATTCACCAACTTCACAAAATTTCACAAAATTGGAATAAAAATATAAGTAATTATATAAGAGAAATTGTATATAGATTGAGAGAGCTTGAGAGGGATTGAGATAAATTGATGAACTGGTGAGTAAAAATGAAAGAATGAGGGGTATTTATAGTTGAGAATTGAGAAAAAGTGTAATTATATAATGTTTGGGGTTATATTAATGTTTGGGGGCCATTTAGCTAAATTTTAAAGAGCCAAAACAACTATATTTGCAGACCAACGACTCTTTTGGAAATCTGATCGTTTGGGAATTTAATTTTTTTTTAATTTTTGACTGTTGGGCTCGTTAAGGACCGTCAGGCCCGCTAGGACCGGCCCAGGACCGCTAGCCGGTCCCGGTCTCGCGGGCTTAATGTGTTGGACCAGCCCGTCACGGGCTTGGAAGACCACTGCTCTCAACCGATGCATTAAAAAAAGGATATCATGCCTTTAAATTACTTGATATTCCTGAAATGGAAAGTTAAATTCAAAATAAGTACTAAATAAGGTAAAGTTTCGTGCTAATAATGTGTTATAAAATAAAGACTTTAAAGTAAAGAAATCGAAGACAAGTAGAGATTGATATATTATTCAACTTCAAATTCATGTACATAACGAACTAAAATATCCTCTATTATAAAAGAAAGGAAGCTGTTGTGTAAGTTGCTATTGCAAGCTGCTACTACAAGCTTAGGTGTAAGCTGCTTGTAAGTTGCTACTGCAAGCTGCTTGTAAGTTGCTTATAAGCTGCTACTGCAAGCTAAGCTGCTATGTAAGTTGCTTGTAAGCTGCTACTGTACCAGATATAGATAATCTTCTGTCGGGAGTAATATTTATCCATAACATAAATCTCGCAAAAGAAAATGCATCTCGAGTCGAATTTTCTCATTATAGCAAACATATATATATATATATATATATATATATATATATATATATATATATATATATATATATATATATATATATATATATATGAATTATTGATGTGTTTTTAAATCATTTCGAGCTGCATTGAATGTTTAAGTAGACCTAATATTACTGCCATAGATACGTTAAAAAAATTATGATGACTTGTAAATTCAATTGTATTAGGCTGGTACCATGTTAGAGAAAACTTATTTTAATGTGTACTGATCATGACTTGCAAATGTGATGTGTACTGTCTATTCTATGTGATGATAAAATAAGTAAAGGAGATAACAAAAAGAATCTAATCCTAACTGCTCAATCTGATAAAGTGAAGATAAAATATATATATATTTTTTTATTTTTTAGTAATTTACAGATACATGTTTAAGTTTGATTCACTAACAAAATAAAAATATTTATGTAATTAATTCATGAATAAAGTACCTGTAAATAAAATTTTATGATAAATATTTAATTATTAACTTGATGAAAATGAATAGTGAATCTGATATAACAAGTTAAACTATCCGGATAAATTGATAAAAATGGTGATTCCCAATTATTCACAATCATCACTTCCGGGTGGAGTTTATTACTCAAATAATCATCCAACTATTTCAAATTATCTTCTAAAGGCACTGTTCTTTCGTTTGTAACAACAAAGTTACTTAATTATGCCTATAGCACCCAAAAAACTAGATTTTCAAAAGTTTTGATTGTAAAATACCTATTTTACCCTATAAATTATTAATTTTTTCGAACTTTTTAAACATTATAACTTTTTTCTCTTTTTAATCTATATTTTTGACTTACCTATAGAATAAGTATATTTTATTTATATAAAAATAATAATTTTCAACTCATATAATGACGGAATAATAATATAATTAAGCATAATTCTCAAGAATATATATGTGTATTATAAAAATACCTTTATTTAAATATTTATTCTTACATTATATGCATGGAATATAAATTTTACAACCTTTATTTTCTTTTATTCTCAATTGTGTAAATAAATTTTGGAATTTTTATTGTTAATACTAAAATTATTTACGAACAAATTATTCTAGTTAATTTGTTTACTATTCTCATTATTTTGTTATTCCATCATTATATATGCTTAAATACTTTTTATTTTTTTAACTTATAAATTAATTTTTTAGGTAAGTCCATAATATAAATTAAAAAGAGAAAAATCATAATATTAAAAAATTTAAAAAAATAAAAAGAAGATAAATGTTTATAATGTAGATGTTAAAATAAGTATTTGGCAATCTAAAGTTTGAAAAGCCTAGTTGAGTGACCTTCTGAGTGCTAAGGCATAGTTAAGTGACTTTGTTACAAACGAAAAAAAAAATAACTTTAGCAAATAATTTGGATAGCTGAGTAACAGTTTGAATAATGAACTCCTTCTGTAGCGATCAGACCAGTTGTTTTGAGATTAGCGCATCGTTCAGCAGTCAGAGATCATGAGCAGCTTCATTTCGAGTATTATGACTTGTACGCGCGGTCGAAATCGCAAGTTCAGAGTTGATTTGGATAGATAATTATTATTTCGGAAGCTTAAAGTTGAAAGAATAAACTAAGATTAGATTTTTAAGTGAACAAGCTCAAAATCAGGATCTGAAGGTTCCAGCAGGTTCGTATGATGGTTTCGGACTTAGCGTATGCCCGGATCGGATTTTGGATGACCCGGGAGCATTTTGGTGCCTGTTGTGGAAAGTAGCATTTTGAAAGAAATTTCATAAGTTTGGTTTGAATTGCATTTCAGTGATATCAATATCCGTTTGGGATTTCGAGTGTGGGAGCACCTCCGTGTGGTGATTCTGGAGTTAGGAGCATGATCGAAATTGAATTCGGAGGTCCGTAGGTCATCTTGGAGCCATTTGGCTAAAGATAGAAACTTGAATGTTTTTGAGAAGTTTCTCTTTCATTCTGTGCTTTCGAGGCCTTGAAAACCTCATTTTTACTTGTATCGATTTATTTGCACATTCCGGGCGCATAGCCGGAAAACATATATGGTAAATTCAGTGAAAAATTCCAAAATGCTTTAAACTGATTAAGTTGACTTTGGTCACTATTTTTGGCAAACGAACCCGGACCCGTAATTTGATGGTCCCGGAGGATCCTTAAAAAAATATGGGACTCGGGCATAAGCCCGGAGTCGAATTACGAGGTCTAGAGCCCGAGAAAAGAATTGTTTTGTGAAATTATTTTTCTGAAATTATTTAAGGAAAATGGAAATGAAAATGTATTAAAAGACTTTGATATCGGGCTCTTATTTTGGTTCCGACATCCGATACAAGTCTTATGTATGGTTTAAGTGCTTTCTATGAAATTTGGTCGAAATCGGACATCATTTTACGTGTTTCGGACCTAAATATCTAAAATTTGAAGTTTATGAAGTTAGAAGGAAAAATGATGATTTTGAGGTTTGATTCATTGATTTTGATGTTGTTTTGGCGACTCGATCGCACGGTTAAATTTGTATGAGGTTGTTTTGTTAGTGTGTGATTTTGGTTAGGAGGCCCGAGGGCTTGGGGGTGTTTCGGAGGTGTTCCGGGGTAGTTGGAAACTTAGTAAATGTTGCAGAAAATTCTGCAATAAGTGCCCAGGTCTTCCCTTCTATGTGTTCGCGGTCCTTCCTTCGCGTTCGGAGAGCTCTAATATTTTTCTCCTTCGCGTTCGCTTCACCACCATCGTGATCACGTAAGCCAAAAATAGGATCCCAACAACTTCTTCTTCGCGTTCGCGAAACAGATCACACGTTCTCACAGTGGCAGCCCATTTTTCATCCTGTTCGCATGTGTACCCACGCGTTTGCATAGAGTAAACCCCTGGATCCCCAGCAGTTCATGGTAAGAATTGGGGGAAAATGGTAGAATTAGGGCTTTTCAATTATTTTTTTTGATTTAGACCTCGTTTTGGGGTCAAATTTGAAAAGAAATTGTATATCCGGAATCGTGGGGGAATGGGTGACATGGAATAGGTTCGAACCTCGTGTTTTGACCAAGTGGGCCTGGGGTTAATTTTGAAATTTTTGGAAGAAAGCTTGGAAATTCATATTTAGGCATTGGGTTTAGTTTTTTTAGCTATTATTAATATTGTAAAGTCATTATTTTATAGTTTTGACTGAGTTGGAGCCGAATTCGAGGGGTAAAGCTATACTAGAGGATTAAGTTGATTTTGGAGCATTTGAAGTAAGTGTTTGGTCTAACTTTGGCTTGAAGAATAAGAGTAGGGTTTTATTTGATATTTGTTATGTGTCGAGTACAATGTATAGGCATGGTGACGAGTATATATACACTGGTGTCTAGCATGACTGTATGTCCTTATATTGAGATTATTTCGAATTGTTGTGATTCTTCCATGCTTATTTGATGATTTCTATATACTGTAAACAGCATGAGACAGAGATTATGAAATGACTCTTGTAGCAATGGCTCAAATGTTAAAGTGATTTATAGTGAGAAGTGTAAGAAAGTGAAAGAGTTGATGATTACTCTCTTGTCGGGACGTGTTATTGGTTTTGTTGATTTTTTTCCCTTACTGGTATTTAATGTGTTGTTATATTCCCCTTGCCGGGGTTGCTGTCACCAATTGTTACCTCCCCCCTTACCCATCACTTGTGATTGTTGATTGGGTGAGGTTTGGTTATTTATATATGGATCGGGTTGCATGCCGCAACAATGATAATTGTGGATCTGGTTGCAAGCCGCAATAACACTATATAACTGAGGATCGGGTTGTACGCCGAAGCAATACTATATAATTAAGGATCGGGTTGCACGTCACAATAACACTATATATTTATGGTTCAGGTTATACACCGCAATAGTGATAATTGAGGATCAGGTTGCACGCTGCAATAGTATTATATGTGATTGGATAGGGTTGCGCGTCGCAACAAATTATAGCTTAATTATGTTTATTCCGGGTTTAAGTTTCTGTTGGTTGTTCTATCATTTAAGTTTAGACTTCCTGTTTTTAACTTATTGCTTCCCCACAACATGTTTCCCCCTTCTTTTATAACTGTTTATTTCCTGTTTATTTTCCGCAATATATTTTATAACTGCACAGCTTTATCCGGTAGTCTAGTCTAGCCTTGTCACTACTTCGCCGGGGTTAGGCTGGGCACTAACCAACATATGGGGTCGGTTGTGCTGATGCGACACTCTGTGCATCTTTTTTCACAGATTCAGGAGCACCTTTTGGGCCTCAACAGTAGGATTTGATCGGGAGCTGACTTCAGTCCAGGGACTTTCGAGGTAGCCTAGCTGACATCCGCATGCCGAAATCCCTTCTATGTTTTTAATTTGTTTTCCTTGTATCGAGACAAATGTTGATGTACTTCTATTCTGACTTGTTTTTAGCACTCTTTAATAGTTCGTGAGTTCGTGACACCGAATTTGGGTAGAGTTGTATTTATATTTCCGCATTTTGGTTTTCAGTTATCTATGCTTTTAAAACTTCCGCTTTTATTTAAATGACTCGTTTCGTTTTTATTGTTGAGATGTTATCAGAGAATGTTTTTAATACTTGGCTTGCCTAGCTCCTATAGTAGGCGCCATTATGACTCCTGACGGTACAAAATCCAGGCTGTGACAAGTTGGTATCAGAGCACTAGGTTATATAGGTCTTGCTACTAATGGACAAACTTGGTAGAGTCTGAGAGATTGGTACCGAGACGTCTGTATTTATCCCCCAGAGGCTACAAAGTTAGGAAAATTTCACTTTGTTCTTTTTTGTCGTGCGATTCTGTTTCTAAAAATACTAATTGTCGTTCTACTCTATTCTTTCGTAGATGGTGAGAACATATGCTTCCTCTTCTACTGCGCAGCAGTTCGAGCCCCTAGCAGCAGTTCCTACAAGGGGCAGAGGCAGTGTCCGTGCTAGAGGCCGAGGTAGGGCAAAGCTCAACCCGGGGCAGCTATTTCGGAGGTGGAGCCTCATATTGACTGTGATGAAGATGTTTCAACCCCAACAGCTCCGGTGGGCCCGGCTTAGGTCCCAGGAGGGTTCATGGTCACCCCAGATCTTCAGGACACTTTCGTCAGACTGGCAGGCTTTGTGGATAGCGTCACTGGAGCAGGTTTGCTTCTAGTAGCACCAACCACTTCTCAGACTGGAGAAGGAGTTCAAACTCCTGCTATATACTCCGAAGTAGGTAGCTCGCCAGGCTCATATTCCAGTGGTTCAGCCAGCTGTGGTAGTTCAGCCAAGTATTGAGACCTAGGCCGGCGATGGAGGGGTTATGTCCTCTAATGCTTTGTGGATGCTTGATAGGTTAGCCAAGCTTTTCACCACCACCTTCAACGGTACTTCTTCAGAGGATCCATAGGATTTCTTATTTAATTACCATGAGATCCTTCGAACTATGGATATTGTGAAGACCAATGGGGTCGATTTTGCTACCTTTCGACTAGCAGTATCCGCCAAGACTTGGTGGAGGGGCTATTGTTTATCCAGACCAGCATGGTCACCATCATTAACTTGGGACCAGTTCGCATAGTTTTTTTTTGAGAAGTTTCTCCAAGTTACTCAGCGAGAGGCACTTTACAGGCAGTTTGAGTGCCTCCAGTAGGGCTCTATGGCAGTCACACAGTATGAGACTCGGTTCATTGATCTGGCATGCCATGCTGTTATTATACTCCCCACGGAGCGAGAGAGGGTGCAAATGTTTATTGATGGATTGATTCAGCCGATCCGTCTCCAGATGGCTATGGGAGATGGTAGTGAGATTTCTTTTCAGGAGGCGGCCAATACGGCCCGTAGAGTTGAGATGGCTCTTGCACGGGGAGGTGGTCATGGGTCAGATAACAGGTCTCGTTATGCAGGTAGGTTTAGTGGTACCTCGTCTGGAGGTAGAGATTGCTATGATAGAGGCCATCCTCCGAGGCCCTTTCAGTCAGCCCTACAGGTCTCTCATGGTACTTTAGAGGGTCATGGTTCCCAGCCGCATTATTCTGACCAACAGCTTCACAGTTCCCTATCAGCACCCATCAGTGCCCCACTACTTCAGAGTTTTCGGGGTGGACATTCAGGTCGACATGCTCACTCACAGTCTTCAGTTACAGTATTCAGGAAGGTGTTATGAGTTGGAGAGTATGGTCACATCAGGAGGGCTTTTCCGTGGTTGTGGGGTGCTCACTCACAGCAGCAGGGTCCTCGTCCTATGATATAGGCATCAAGTGATCTCCAGATCGCCCAACCAGCTAGAGGCAGTAGTATAGGCCATGGAGATGGAGGTAGAGATCATAGAGGTGGAGCTCAGACCGCCAGAAGTAGGGGTCAGCCAGTAGCCGATCATCCCAAAGACATGGTTCAGGGAGGTGGGGCCCAACCCCGGTGTTATGCTTTGCTAGCCAGGCCAGAGGCTGAGTCTTCAGACGCAATTATTACATGTACTATTCTGGTATGTGATAGGGATGCTTCAGTGCTATTAGACCATGGTCTACATATTCATATGTGTTGTTCTATTTTGCACCCTACCTGGCTATACCTAATGATGCTTTGGGTATTTCTGTTAATTTATCTACACTAGTGGGTAATTCTGTAGTGGTTGATCGAGTTCATTGTTCTGGTGTTTGAGGGTCTTGAGACCCGATTTGAATTAATACTCTTAGACATGATGGATTCGACGTTATATTAGGGATGGATTGGTTGTCCCCGTATCATGCTATCTTGGATTGTCACACCAAGACCGTGACATTAGCTTTGCTAGATTTGCCCCAATTGGAGTGGATAGGGACCCTAGGTCATGCCACCCGCAATGTTATTTCATATGTGAAGGCTCGACGTATGGTCGAGAAGGGGTGTTTAGCTTATCCAGCGTATGTTCGCGATTCCATCATAGAGGTTCCTTCTATTGATTATGTTCCTATTGTTCAGGAGTTCCCTGAGGTTTTCCCTTCAGACCTATCGGGTATGCCACCCGACAAGGATATAGATTTTTGTACTGATCTGGCCCCAAGCACTCAGCCCATTTCTATTCCGCCGTATTTCATGGCCTTGTGATAGTTAAAGGAGTTAAAGGACCAGTTACAAGACTTTCTAGAGAAGGGTTTTATCAGACCTAGTGTTTCTCTTTGGGTTGCCTCATTGATATTTGTAAAGAAAAAGGATGGATCGATGAGGATGTGCATTGATTACCGGTTGAACAAAGTGACGATTAAGAATAAGTACCCACTGCTAAGGATTGATGAATTGTTTGACTAGCTTTAGGGTGCAAAGATGTTTTCAAAGATAGACTTGAGATCTTGCTACAATCAGCTGAGGATTAGGGCGTCTGAAGTCCCTAAAACAGCGTTCCGCACTCGATATGGACATTTTGAGTTTTGGTTATGTCATTTGGGTTGACCAATGCCCCAGCAGCATTTATGGAGTTGATGAATCGAGTGTTTATGCCTTACTTGGACATGTTCATGATAGTCTTTATTGATGATATTCTGTTGTATCTCCCGCAGCTAGGAGGAGCACGAGTAGAACCTCAGAGTTGTTCTTCAAACTCTGAAGGATAGTCAGTTATATGCCAAGTTCTTGAAGTATGAGTTCTAATTGAGTTCAGTTGCATTTCTGTGTCATGTCGTATCAACGAAGGGTATTTAGGTGGACCCGAAGAAGATTGAGGCAGTCAAGAACTATCCTCGACCAGTATCAACTACCGAGATTCGGAGTTTCTCGGGGTTAGCAGGCTGTAATCGTCGATTCGTGGAGGGATTTTCATCTATTGCATCCCTGATGACCAAATTGACCCAGAAGGGTGCCTAATTAAGATGGTTAGATGAGTGTGAGGCGAGCTTTCAGAAGCTCAAGACAGCTCTGTCTACGACATCGATATTGGTTTTGCCCATAGGCTTAAGGCCTTATATAGTTTATTGTGATGCTTCCCGTATTGTGCTTGGTGTAGTATTGATACAGGATCGCAGAGTCATTGCTTACGCTTCGAGGTAGTTAAATATCCATAAGAAGAATAATATGGTTTATGATCTAGAGTTGGAAGCCATTGTTCATGCCTTGAATATCTGGAGGCATGACCTATATGGTGTGACGAGTGAGGTGTACACTGATCACAGGAGTCTGCAGTACTTGTTCAAATAGAAGGAGTTGAACTTGAGGTAGAGAAGGTGGTTGGATCTATTGAAGGATTATGATGTTACTATTTTGTATCACTCGGGGAGAGCCAATGTGGTGGCCGATGCATTGAGTAGGAAGTCCACCAGCATGGGTAGTCTTGCTTATATTCCGGTCAGCCAGAGACCGCTTTCTTTGGATATTTAGGCCATGGCCAATCGGTTTGTGAGGTTGGACATTTCTGAGCCTAGCAGAGTGTTAGCTTGCACGGTTGCTCGTTCTTTATTATTAGAGCATATCTATGATATGTAGTTTGATGATCCCCATTTGTGTGTCCTTAGAGACACGGTGTAGCGTGGAGGTGCCACTAAGATGACCTTAGATGATGATGGTGTTTTGAGATTGTAGGGGCGAGTTTGTGTGCCCAATGTCAAAGGGATTCGAGAGTTGGTCTTAACGGAGGCCCATAGTTCTCGGTATTCTATTCAACTGGGTGCCGTGAAGATGTATTAGGACTTGCGGCAACATTATTGGTGGAGTAGGATGAAGAAAGATATTGTTGCATATATGGCTCGATGTTTTAACTGTCAGTAGGTTAAGTGTAAGCATCAGAGGCCCGGTGGTCTGTTTCGGAGGATTGAGATTCCCGAGTGAAAGTGGGAGAGGATTACTATAGATTTCATTACCGGACTTTCATTGACTCGGAAGAAGTTCGACTCGATATAAGTTATTGTTGATAGGCTGACCAAGTCAGTGTATTTCATTCCTGTAGCAGTCTCCTATTCATCCGAGAAGTGAGCTGAGATTTATATCTGGGAGATTATTCGCCTTCATAATGTGCCGGTATCTATCATTTCGGATCGGGGTACACATTTACCTCACGTTTCTGGGATGCAGTTCAGCGAGAGTTGGGCATGCGGGTTGAGTTGAGCACAATGTACCATCCTCAGATGGACGGCTAGTCCGAGAGGACTATTTAGATTTTGGAGGATATACTCCGAGCTTGT
The DNA here is from genome assembly GCA_032618575.1 of Nicotiana noctiflora. Lineage (NCBI taxonomy): Eukaryota > Viridiplantae > Streptophyta > Magnoliopsida > Solanales > Solanaceae > Nicotiana > Nicotiana noctiflora. The sequence goes on from JASVEL010007263.1 coordinate 23,938, forward strand.
GTCATTGATTTGGAGGCTCATGGGACCAGTTTTTTCCTTTAACAGAGTTCGCCTATAACAACAACTACCATTCTAGCATTCAGATGGCTCTATATGAGGCGATGTATGGTACGAAATGTCGGTCTCCAGTTAGATGGTTTGAGCCGGGAGATACTCAGTTATTGGGTACATATTTAGTTTAGGAGGCCTTGGAGTCAAGATTATTCAGGACTGGTTTCGTTCGACTCAGTCGCGACAAAAGAGTTTTGTAGATTGTAAGGTTCGAGATATAGCTTTCATGGTTGGTGAGCGGGTCTTGCGCCGAGTGTCGCCTATGAAGGGTGTGATGAGATTTGGGATGAAGGGCAAGCTTAGCCCTAGGTTCATTGGCCCATTTGAGATGCTCGATCGTGTGGGAGATGTGGCTTACAGACTTGCCTTACCGCCTAGCCTATCAGCAGTGCATCCAGCGTTTCATGTGTCCATGCTTCGGAGGTATCACAGCGATCCAGCCCACGTGTTAGATTTCTGTTAGACTGGCAGGTTCGACAGTTAAGGTCAAAGAGTTTTCCTTCAGTGCATGTACAGTGGAGAGGTCAGCCTTCTGAGGCATTGACCTGGGAGTCCGATTCTAATATGTTGAGCCGTTATCCTCATTTATTTCCTGACTCAGGTACTTCTTTCTTTTGTCCGTTCGAGAATGAACAGTTGTTTTAGAGGCGGAGAATGTGATCACCCAAAAGGTCATAATCTATTTTCTCTTTCATTTCGTGCTTCCGAGGCCTTTAAAATCTCATTTTTACTTGCCTTAATTTGCATGCGCAATCCGAGCGCATAGCCGAAAAGCTTATTTGTTGAATTTAATGAAAAATTCTAAAATATGGCTTTAAAATGATTAAAGTTGACATTGGTTAATATTTTTGGTAAACGGACTCGGACCCGCAATTTGACGGTCCCGGAGGGTCCATAGAAATATATGGGACTAGGGCAAATGCCCGGAGTCGAATTCCGAGGTCTAGACCCAGAGAAAATATTTTTTCTGTGAAATTGTTTTTATGAAATTATTAAGAAAAATAGAAATGATAATTGATTAAAAGACTGTGGTATCGGGCTTGTATTTTGGTTCGGATGCCCGGTATAAGTCTTATATATGGTTTAAGCGCTTTCTGTGAAAATTGGTCAAAATCGGACGTCATTTGATGCTTTATGGTTCAGGTTGTACGCCGCAACAGTGATGATTGAGGATCGGGTTGCACGCCATAACAATATTGTATGTGATTAGATCGGGTTGCACGCCGCAACAAACTATAGCTTAATTGTGTTTATTCCGAGTTTAAGTTTCTATTCGTTGTTCTATCCTTTAAGTTTAGACTTCCTATTTTTAACTATTGCTTCCCCACAACATGGTTTCCCCTCTTTTTATAACTGTTTATTTCCTATTTATTTTCCATAATATATTTCATAACTACACAGGTTTATCTGGTAGTCTGGTCTAGCCTCGTCACTACTTTGCCAGGGTTAGGCTAGGTACTTACCAGCACATGTGGTCGGTTGTGTTGATGCTACACTCTGTGCATTTTTTTTGTACAGATTCAGAAGCAGCTTTGGGCCTCAGCAGTAGGATTTGATCGGGAGATAACTTCAGTCCAGGGAATTTTGTGGTAGCCTAGCTGATGTCCGTAGGTCAGAGTCCCTTCTATGTTTTTAGTTTGTCTTCCTTGTACCGAGACAAACATTGATGTACTTCTATTCAGACTTGTTTTTAGCGTTCTTTTGTGGTTCGTGAGTTAGTGAAACCGGATCTGAGTAGAGTTGTATTTAAACTTTCGCATTTTGGTTTTCAGTTATCTATGCTTTTAAGACTTCCACTTTTATTTAAATGACCCATTTCATTTTTATTGTTGAGATGTTATCAAAGAATGTTTTTTATACTTAGCTTGCCTAGCTTCGATAGTAGGTGCCATCACGACTCCCGATAGTGGAAAAATCTGGGTCGTAACAAGAAGTTTGACTGGAAGTGGACTTTTTTATATCAGGGTCGAAATTCGATTAAGAAAGTTGGAGTAGGTCCGTAATGTCGAATATGACTTGTGTACAAAATTTAAGTACAATCGGACGTGATTTGATAGGTTTAAGCATCTAAAGTAGAAGTTGGAAGTTTTAAAATTCATAAAGCTTGGATTGGCGATTGATTCATTATTTCAGCGTTGTTTGATATCATTTGAGGCCTCGAGCAAGTCCGTAATGTGTTTTAGGATTGGTTGGTGTGATTGGTCGGGGTCCCGGGGGCCTCGGGTGTGTTTCGGGTTGTATCACGCTCTTATTTGATGTTTCAACATTATTTCTTTGGACATAAAAGGGTATCATATTAAGAAAATGAGATCCAAATAAATGTTTTCTTGTACCATTAGATTCTTATCGTAATTACGGATCCACAGCAAGAAGAATCATCAAATTTGGACATCGTATGAGGGAGTTATGCTTATTTCCATGTCGAGAAAAGGGCTAGTTGTTGTCATAACCGCAGATGCGGAAATTTTCCACAGATGTGGGAATTTTCCGCATGTGCGGAAATTTTTCGCAGATGCGGTCAAATTTCCCCAGATGCAGAAACTGCTGGAGGCAGAGATATTTCTTTAAAAATCGAAGTTTGGCTCATTTTCACATCATTTCTTCCATGGGAGCCGATTTTGGAGCAACTTTGGAGTGCCATTTACATAACCAAGAATGAGGTAAGTGATTTATACTAGTTTTGAGTATATACAAGGTTTATATATGGATTTAGACTTGGAAAATTGTAGAAAACTTGGGGTTTGAGGGAAAACCTAGAAAATTAGTATTCTTGGGATTTGACCACGATTTTAGATATGGAATTTAGACAAAATCATATATTTTAGGGTTGGAAGTTCTAAAGTTCATAAATCTTGGATTGGCGGTTTATTCATGATTTTAGGGTTGTTTGATGTGATTTGAGGCCTCGCGCAAGTCCGTAATGTGTTTTGGGATTGTTGGTGTGATTGATCGGGGTCTCGGGGGCCTCGGGTGTGTTTCGGGTTGTATCGCACTCTTATTTGATGTTTCAATACCATTTCTTTGGACATAAAAGGGTACTATATTATGCAAATGAGATCTAAATTAATTTTTTATATTACCATTTGATCCGTATCGTAATTATGGATCCACAACAAAAAGAATAATCAAATTTGGACATCGTATGATGGAGTTATGCTCATTTCCGTGTCAAGAAAAGTGCTGGTTATTGTCATAACCACTGATGAAAAACTTTTCCGCAGATGCAGGAATTTTCCGCATATGCAGAAATTTTTCGCAGATGCGGAAACTGCTGAGGGCAGAGAGATTTCTATAAAAATCGAAGTTTGGCACATTTTCACTTTACTTCTTCCATGGGAACCGATTTTGGAGAAACTTTGGAGTTCCACTTTCATCACCAAGCATGAGGTAAGTGATTTCTACTTGTTTTGAGTATATACAAGGTTTATATGTGGATTTAGACTTGGAAAATTGTAGAAAACTTGGGGTTTGAGGGAAAACCTAGAAAATTAGTATTCTTGGGATTTGACCATGATTTTGGGTATGGAATTTAGAGAAAATCATATATTTGAGTTTGTGAGGCTATGGATAATCTTTATCTTTAAAAAATTTTAGATTCCGGCCACATTGGTCCGAGGGCATTTTTGTCAACTTTTCGATCGGGGTTAGGAATTGTTATAAATTGGATTATAATGAGTACCTTAGTATATATTAATGGATTTACATAATTATTTGCTAGTTTTGAAACGTGTGCGTTGATTCGTGTCTTCGGAAGGGTGTGGAATGTCGATTATGGATATTCGGAGCGAGGTGAGTCTCCTTTCTAACCTTGTAAGAGGGAATTATCCCCATGGGTGAAATAAGTGATTATGTGCTCCTATTTGTGGGGGATACATACGAACGAGGTGACGAGCGTGCGTAGCTATTATTATGCTTTTGTCCAAGTAGTTAGGACCCAAAAGCATGTTATACTAGAATTATTTATGAACCCATCGATACCTTGAATCGCTTAAATCACATTGAATTGGTAAGGGATTACTAAAAGGATTAAACTTCATTTCTTAAAAATTGCTAAAGGAGAATTAATTTTATTTGGATAATTATTCCACGATAAAATTCCATGTATATTATGTGTACCTGCGTCCCATGGATGATTCACGAGTAGGGTGATTGTGTATCTTATGTGTACATGCATCACATGGATGATTTGCGAGTAGGGTGATTGTTTATTTTTTGTAGACCGCGCCACGTGGATTTTCGCAAGCGAGGTAATAGATGCATCTATGGTTTGTGCCGTTCGACCCTCGGCGGTGCGCAATTTACATTTCTGTTGGATCGAGCCATCGCCTCGATGTGGTTTGCGCATGTTGTTTGTCGCTTGAGAATTTTTAAAGGTGAAATTTGCCCTTTGTGGCTTGATATAAAGTGATAAGATAATGAAGTGTAAACCCTGAAAATGCTTGATTAATTGTTGAAGGTGTTTACCTTTTTTTTCCAGCTTCATTAAATTTACTACATAAATCCATGATTTCCTCACATTGTAGTATTGTTAGTTGGCCTCTAGTATGAGTCGAAATTGACCATCTCGTCTCTACTTCTTCGAGATTAGATGGGATACTCATTGAGTACACGTTGATTACGTACTCATACCACACTACTGTGTATTTTTGTTGCACAAGTATATGTACCTTTAGTAGCCTATTGGGCGTAGCAGCGCGGATGATTCTGGGACTTGGTGAGTTGAATTATTCGAGGTGACCGGCTGCTAGTGTAGTCCCTTTCAGTACTTTGTATTTATTTCCTGTCCACTGTATTTGGTATGGAGTTTGTATTCTATTTCCCTATCAGTAGATGCTCATGCACTTGTGACACCAGGTTCTGGGAGGATTTTGGATTATTTAGTATTAAGTTCTTTATTGACTTTAAGTTTATTTTTTTATAAAATATTTATTGTTTAACATTCTTCGTATAAGAAAAATGTTTTTCGCAAGTACTAAAACTGGAGTTTAATTATGCATTCTTGGTTGGCTTGCCTGACAGCGGTGCCCGGCGCCACCATGCTCCTTAGTGGATTTTGAGTCGTGACAATATGATATCAGAGCACTAGGTTCCTAGGGTCTCACGAGTCATGAGCAAGTCTAGTAGAGTCTCGCGGATCGATACGGAGATGTCTGTACTTATTCTCGGGAGGCTGTAGGACTACTAGGAATACTTCCCTTTTTTTATTCCCTATCGTGCGATTTGATCCTTGGAGGCGTATGCCCTTAATTATTTCCTACTCAATCTTATGCGATATGAAGCGCTTGTTATAAACTGAGAGTTGAAGAATTTTAATAGCGCTACGAATGTGGTGCGGGTGTTTCATCCTACGAGTTTATTTGAGCTATTATCGTCCCTTTGTGAAAGGATATTCTGTTGTTTCAGTTCAGTAGCGGTACTTTAGAGAGCTCTGATGTTTGTCAAAAGTTGCCATGATGCTTATGAGTGAATGTTGCACAGTAGTGATATGATGGTGGGATGATTGCCAACATGTCCAATAGTGAATGACTTGAAGGAAAGTTTACTCAGTACATAATCAAGAGATTCAGTATTTTATTCCTTGGAGGAAAAGGCAATCGAACTAAGGATGATCAGATATGGACTGATGGAAGTAATGAGACTTGGTAATTGCAAGCGCGGTGGAGTTTTCTCCTATGATGGGGTACTATTGTCGTAGTTGGACATATTAAGTTTATCGGTGTTATGATCTTCTACAGTCTGCCTTTGGGGCTGGACATCAGGAAATAGTATCGAAGATGCAACTATCAGATATCGCAGGGTGCAGTGGTTCTAGATTGAATTCATATTTCAAATGTGGTAGTTGTAAACGCGTGATTTTTGACCCTACCCGAGATTTTTTTATATTTTTAACGTAAAAGATTTAGTTTAGTTTTAATATAGTTATTTTAGCTAATTTTGACTCTTTTACTTTATTTTTACCTTAAAATAAAAAATAACAAAAAATATAGTTTTATTAATGTTTCGTAGTTATTTTAAACTTGAAAAATATAAAAATATTACTTTATATTATTAGCTTTATTAAAAAAAACGAAAATTATGAAAATAAATAAATAAATAGTTTCATCAACATTTTGGGGTTACTTTAAGCTCGAAAAAATATATAAAAAATAGTTTTGTTTTAATTATGAGTCTTATAGTTATTTTGCTTACGTAGGATTAATTAATAACACTGTGTTCTCATTCTCGGTTCTGGGCAAAGAATAATATTCGGGTTCAAACTACCCGGTTTTATAATTTTCGGACCTAGCCCATAATAATCCGAGTCCACCACACGGGGAACACGGGCAAAACAACCCATACCCACACATGCACACACTATAGGGACAATACATAATGGGGGATGGGAGAATAATTAGAAAATGACAAAAAAGAAAATAAAAACAAAAGAAAAAAGACAAAAGAAAAACAGAAGAAAATGATACAAAATGAGAGTACTATTTTCGTTCTTCATTTTTAAAAGGAGGGAGACATACTCACGTGAAAGGAGACCAAGGTTTCTTAAACAAATAGGGACAATAGGAAATGGGACTAATTTTCTAATAATAAAAAACAAGACTACAAAATTGAAAAGTGACGTTGGGGAAAGGAGGTGGAGCGTCTGTTTGAATTCTCTGGACATCAAATGTGAGCTAGCTGGTAGTATACTGGATGCCATACAAAAGCTCTACTTGGTGCACCTTATAATAGCAAAAGAGTAGAAAGGAAGGGGCTACTGTTTGTTGTCTTCTTCATGAAGAAAGACAACTGAACAAAGAAAAGAAAAAACGGAGCCTCACCTTCCGTCGCCCATGTCCGTCAATTCCGTCAACCACCAGCGAACCCACAGTCCCATCGACGAACAGCTCCAACCAGTCTGCTACTGCTTCGTCTTCTTCGTTAGAACGACCAGCAACATCCGCTCCAACTCACATCACTCACCCTCACCAAAACGGCCATGAACGACCACCATTAACGCCAAACACCAGCCTTCCCCATCGTTCAACCGAGAAGCTCCGCCCAGCCTCATCTCCCTCGCCAAACGAACCACCACAAACAACCCGTTCCCCACGCCAAACCGCCACCAGCCAGCCTCGCACGAGGTCGTCGACGAGGCATCCCGTTAGTGGTCTTCCGATCAATCGCTGGTCCCTGTTCCTATTCACGCACTGCTGTAAGGTTCATCTCTTACTTTGATATTAAGCTTTTTATTTGCATTTTCTTTGCTGTGTTTTTTTGGCAAAAGCAGCGTTAAAAGGAATTAAGCTGAAATAGACTTTAGTCTAGCGCATATGTGTGTTGGTTCAGCTATCTTATTCTTGCTATAAGTCAACTTTGGACTTGGCAAAATATAGTGGATTTCAATTCAGCAATGTGTTTGCTCATGAATATTCATGGCTTTTCTTTTGTTTTGAGTATAAAGCAGAGTGATAGAAATATCTGTTAGAATTGGTTTGATTAGTTGTAATATTGCTGAATGAATTCTTAGATAAAAGTCTACTGTATTTGAGAATGGTTAAGGAGGAAACCGATCGTGCATATTGAATTGAAAGCACTGGTAGTCATGCTTTAGGAGTTAAGGTCTTTGATTTTTTTTTTAAATTAAAATTTTGTGAGCGCATTTTCATGCTGAAATCCTAAAGAGTCCAATTACATTTCCCTGCTACGTGGATTATTTGTTTTGTCTATAGACCAAATGCTGGAAATATTCATCACATGAGTCACTTTCAAGAAGTTTAGAAAACAATTCATAAACCTCGTAGTTTGAGCTCTTTGGAATAATTTGAGACGAGCCTTGCCGCACTAAATATACAATTGCGGGGCCCTTAATCAATTGTTATAAAAAACTTAGATTTGGAAGGACCGTTTAGCAAATTTCACGGTCTTTCCCAAAGTTAACAACACGATAGACTCTTAGGCATGACTTTAATAAAATTACTTTCCTAAATACGGGTGCGCATTTATGTGACCCAAATCTATCTCTCGGCGAAACTGAAATACATTAAAGTCACAGGCGTATTGGTTGCGGTGTGGCTCGAAATGTATTTTCGTGACGTCGTAATTCTTCTAAAAATTGAAAAACGGAACATTAGTAGCACCTAGTTAAAATATATAAAGAAATCAGATAAAAGCAAAAAATTGCAGTTGAGCGACCGTGCTAAAACAACGGAATTCCGGGAGTGCCTAACACCTTCTCCCGGGTTAACAGAATTCCTTATCCAGGTTTCTAGTTTCGCAGACTACATTATAGAGTCATAAAATTTCCTCGGTTCGGGATTAAATCGGTGACTTGGGACACCATTATTTTTCCAAGTGGCGACTCTGAATTAATTAAATAAATCTCGTTTCGATTGTCCTTTAATTGGAAAAACTCCCTCGCGCTCTCGCGGGTGCGGAAAAAGGAGGTGTGACAGCTCTGGCGACTCTGCTGGGGAAAAATCCTCCGAACTTCGGTTCGGGGTCTAAGAATTCGAGCTCATTTAAATTGTTGTTTTGTCTATATCTGATTTTATTACATGCTTGATTAACGTGCTACATGTCTACCGCTTTGATATTAGTTGCACTGTATATACAAACTGCTATATGTTTACCGCTTTTATATTGCGTAAACTGTATATAAAATTGTGCCAAAAACCCGTCTCTTCCTACCCCCGGGGATGTGCTTACTGGTTGAGACTCCCCTTTCTGTTAGTGTCAATACCAAAATAAGAAAAGAGGCAGGATAAGTTACAAAGCCGGACGATCCCGCGGGTCCCCGGTACGTAGCTCCCTCCTCAAATCCGAGTTGTCTGCTCGGGTACACGGTCTAGTACCATTGAAAACATCGGGATATTAAGCCTAGATTTAAGACGTTTATTTGCATCATATCTGACTTAGGGAACTCAACACAGGGGTTGGGTCCGTCTAGGACAGGTGACCCGGAAAATTAAAGATCGAGCATGTTATATGTTGCATTTATTTGTTCTAGATTATTATTGGCTAAATTCCTGAAAAAACAAAAAGAGAGAAATTTTAGATATCGAAATATTGACGAATTGTTTGAGAAGAAAATTCGAAAAAATAGGTAGAACAATTTTGTTGAAATAATTGGTCAAATAATCTGACCGAACTACGCTGGTTTGATTCTCACCACTAGGTGAGATACGTAGGCAACCCTCATCGGGTTCAACCACCCCTTTTAAAAAATCAAAAAAAATGTCGAATTTTAGTTTTCAATAAATCGAAGTGACGCTGTTTTTGAAAATAGCCGAATGTTCCGAAAGGACGCCGGAAGGCTGTTTTTTGCAAAAATAGCCACTTTGAATCATTTTTAATAATTTGCGGGCACAGCCTTGAAATATTCCTTGTGGAAATGTTGCAAGGCCATAGCCGCAAAATCAAGTTCGGGTTCACACCCCTTTTGCAAAAAATAATCAAAAAATGTCAAATTTTTGATTTTGTTATAAATAAGTCGGGTGATGCTATTCTTGCTTAAAATAAGCCGAATGTCCCTCAAAAAGACACCGGAAGGCTGTTTTTGCAAGAATAGCCACTTTGAGTCATTTGTAAATAATTTTGGACACAACCTGGAAATATTCCCTCGCGAAAATGTCGGAATGCCGTATCCGCAAAATTAAGTTTGAGTCATCACTCAACTTTTAAAAAATATCCACTTTATCAAATAAGCCATTGCATGGCCGAAATTTTGCTGAAATAGCCATATTTTTGCATTTTTAAATTTTTCAGTCTTGTGTTGGCCTGTGTCGGTGCTGAACGATGCCCCATAGGCCGGGTAATAAAAATTTTGAATTTGCATCTTCTTAAATAAAATTTTGCAAAAAGAGCCACTTTGCCTAAATAAGCCATTACATGGCCAATTTATGAAAAAATAGTCTTGTGTTGGTTTATGGTGATGCCGAACGATGCCCCATGAGCCACAAGATAAAAAAAAAATTCAAGTTTATCTTTCTTAAATAAATTTTGCAAAAATAGTCATTTTGTCAAATAAGCCATTATGTGGCCAATTTTGTAGAAATAGTCATAGTTGACACCGAAATATTCTTTTTCTTGTAGAAATTTCCTACACAAGTTTGTAGTTGGAGTCGGCTTCTATAATTTTCCTTCAAAAAAAAAAAATCAAAAAAAAAAATCAAATAAACATTTCTTTATTTCTTGCATTAATTTGCAAGAACTACGCTCGGTCTGATTCATGCGGGGTCATGATACGTAGGCAATCCACATAGGATTCGACCATATCCATAAAAAAAAAAAATGAAAAAACTATAAAAAGAAAAAAAAAGGAAAAAAAAATGAAAAAAAAAAACCACAAAAAGGAAAAAGAAAAGAAAATAGTAGAAAAACAAAGGAAATCAATAAGCGGAATACCTTAACGCTAACCCGGTGGTTTCGTTTTGTTAATCCAGAAAGTTGAGGTGGTTGGTTGTGGTAAATTGGAAAGCAAGATTCAAGGAAAATGATAACCGACATCGGAGTTGTTACAAGTGCTCAAGAGACTCAGGGTCAGAAAGTTCAACAAGGGTCTGCCGTGGTTGAGGAAAATAGAACAGTGAAACAACAAATGACCAAAATGCGTCAAGCATGGTCCAATGGCCAGGGACAACTTTCTCATGAGTCACAATTTGCTATACAGCAAGAACAGTACCAATCTCACGACCTTCCTGCAAACATTGAGAAGCCTACCCGAAAGAAGGTACAGGAAGAAATAACCCAAAGATTGAAAAGCTTAGAACAACGGTTGAAAAACACGCACGGGTTGGCAGGTCAAAAGAGTGTGGCTTTCAAAGATCTATGCTTGTTTCCCGATGTCCACTTGCCACCTGGTTTCAAGATTCCCAAATTTGAAAAGTACGATGGACATGGACACCCAATAGCCCACTTGAAAAGGTATTGCAATCAACTAAGGAGTCTGGGAAGAAATGAAGAATTGTTAATAGGTTACTTTGGGGAAAGCCTTACAGGAGTAGCCTCTGAATGGTTTTGGGATCAAGATGCATCTCGCTGGCACGTCTGGAACGACATGGCACAGGCTTTTGTCAAACAATTTCAATACAACATTGACATTGCCCCGGACCGCATTTTCCTTTCAAATCTGAAGAAGAAATCAAGTGAAAGTTTCAGGGAATATGCCCTTAAATGGAGAGAGCAAGCGGCTCGTGCTGAGCCACCCATGGATGACCACGAGTTAATCACTGTCTTCCTTCAGGCTCAAGAGCCGGATTATTTTCAGAACATGATGTACGCGGTTGGTCAATCCTTCTTGGATGTAATCAAAATGGGAGAAATAGTAGAGAACGGTCTTAAGACAGACAGAATTATAAGTCAAGCGGCTCTCAAGGCTGCAGCTCAGGCTGTCCAATTTGAATCTAGTGACACGAATGAGAGGGATGAAGGGGTCATGATGATATCAGGGTCAAGAAAAGGTTCCAGAAGAACACCTCGACGGTATGCGATGTCTCGACAGGTTTTCCATAACTCCCCCTGAGCATTACTATCCACCTCCGAACCCACCATACTCAGTTGATCCACCCCAGTATGTTATTCGGCCATCAAATCATCCAAGAAAGCGAGCACGAGCATCACAAAATCTCTATCAGCCTCTGCAAAATTTCCAAATACCTTATAACCCACTTCCAAACCAAGGGCATAGAAGGGAACCGAAGTTGAAGGAGAATTTCACACCAATAGGAGTTTCCTATGAAAGCTTATTTGAGAAGTTAAAGCAACAGGACATGATTGCACCCATCCCTCCAAATCATGTGGACCCACGTGCGAGGAGATTTGACCCATCTAAAAGGTGTGAATACCATTCCCATGCCCAGGGGCACAGCATGAAAAGTTGTCGGGATTTGAAAAGGGAAATAGAAAGGATGATCCAAGAAAGATTGATTGTGATTCATAACAGTGACACCCAGAATATCGCGCTGAATCCGTTACCTGCACCTGATGATACACACTTTCTGGCGGTGATGCCCGGTGACACGGAATATGAGAATCCACTCGGGAATTTGCCGACTGAAATGAGAGAAGGCCATAGTGGTTCTGATAATCAAATTCGTGGCTAAATGTCAGGCTTATCAATTGGAGAGTCATTTGTGGTGGCTTATTTTGTTGTCATTTCTATTTGTCAGAGTTATTTCAGAATGGTAATCCGAATGTTGTTTTGTGGCTCAAACCTTTTATCCTTGTATTTTTCTTTTGATCTTAGTGTCTCATCTAAAGGGGTCTAGGTTCGTTCTAAGTATTGTACCCCAGTTTTGTTTTTTTGGTTGTTCGAGTCGTTGTTTTATCGGTTAATACAATGACCTATTTTATATTATTTCTAGACATTTTCTGTTATTTAGTCATCTCCTTCCTATAGTTCTTTTTCTGCTAGCTCTAGTGTCATGACGTGCGCGCATAGTTCTGGCCCGATCTTAAAAGTTAATCACAAAACCATTGGGAGGTGATCGAGATATTTAAATGAAGTAAAAACGGTTTGAGATTATTCGAAACCCGAGTCATGAGAGACTGGGGCAAGTAAAAGAAAACCGTTAAAGGCAAGCTGCCAAAATTGACATGGGGTCGTTCATAATAATGAAAATGAGAGTGTTGCCCAACGGTGCTTTAAAGATATGACGAATATTAATTGTGTTGTTTACACTTGGCATGTTTTGAAGATTGGAATGACGAAGGCATTTTGTTCCGCTATCCAAATACTTTATCCATCGTCAACCCTTTGAGCCTTATTTTAAAAATTCTTTCATACCCCTCCTTCGGAATTAGTTGCAGAGACTAGAAATACATGTTTGAAAGGCAAGAGAAGAAAGGGTTAAAGAAAAAGGTAAAGAAAAAGAAAACAACTAAAAGAGATAAAGAAAAGAAAAGGAAAAATGTGTGAAAAAAGAAAACTTGAAAAAGAGGAATTGGGAACTACGTTTGACCTGATTCCTTAAAGAGGATACGTAGGCGCTTCACAGCTCGGTCATAGTGTAAATAAAGAAATAAAAATCCCCAAGCTAGAGACCGGGGCAACAAAAGTTGTGTTTATAAAGGAAGATGTAGACTCCGAAGGTTGTAATTTTGAACCCATTTTGTTTTGTTTCGAGCCTTTAATACCATTTCTTTCTAGCCTTATCCAAATCCACATTACGGTCCAAAGAAAGACCTTTTGACCAATCTTTAAAAGAGGCCAAGTCAGGCAAATGAGAGAAGTCTTATCAGAACATAACACTATGATTCCCATCAGAAAAGACTCGGATCTGCAGCAGAAGAAATATGAGAGAATCTTAGCAGTAGCACCACCAATCCCCAGCGGAAAAGTAACACAAATGAGAGAGTCTTAGCGGTGAAAACCTTCACAGGCACCATAAGGCGATGAAAGCTGAGAGAAAACCAAAATGAGAGAGGCTTGGTAGTGATAACCCCTCGGGCACTACAAGTCGAATGAAGGTTGGAAATGAGATAGGAAAGCCCCAGGAGAAGATTACAAAAGGCGGCTTAACGACGGAGGATAGGCTATATGTGCATGTCATGTCCATTAGAGTTGGTATCCACGTTTGATAGGGTTATTTTATAATTTTTCTTTTTAGAGAGTCATCCTTGTTCTTGTCTTTTATTCTGTTTCCTTTTATCTTTCTCCTTTCATAAAAAAATTCTCCAATAGAGTCTGTTTGTAAGAAATGACTTCAAAATTTTCCATCAACTTTCCAATTATGCAAGACGGAATTTGATTGGTACACCCAAGTGGTATAAGTGAGGAGGGATTAAGCGCAAAGCCAGTGTCCAGAAGGATATTCCCCGGCAATAGGAAATCGACAAAAGGGTGGATCGGTGTGAAAAAGGATATCTCAATGAAGGTTAATGACCTCGAGGCCAAGGCCAATGAGACTCGAAGGTCGGGAAATGCCCATTCCTTAGATATGCCGCCAAAGAAGGGGAGATATCCCCAGCAGAAAGGTATTTTCAGTGACAAGGGTGAACAAAGAAAATGGTTCACCAGTAAAACATGCAAGATCTTCACGAAGGGTCACTATTATAGGAATTCGGGTGGTCAGTGGAAAACCACGTGGAAAGGTTCGCAAATAAAGAGTCGTCAAGGAAAGCGGGGAAGCAAGAAAGGAGAAAATTATCCCCAGCATGAATATCATCAAATGATAACATCCCCGGCAGGGTCTGACAATGAAACGCAGAGCAGGGAAAGAAGAGGAGAACCATCCCCAGCAGGAGCACCACAACCAGCCACCACATTTTAAAACTAACTAATTTTTCTTTGATTTGAAACAGGAAGAAGAGGGTTTGTTGGCAGAAAAGCATGCCACGAAGAAGATTCTCAAACTGGGGCAGAAAATTTTCTCCCGTTGCGAAAATTTTCTCGAAACCAAATACCGGTTGGGGAAAGAAGCCAGATAACGCGAGGAAATGATCTTTGAACCCGATTATCCCCAGCAGCTTTGAAAGAAAGAAAACAACAAGCTGTGATAGAGGAAATTATACCCCCAGCAGACAGGACAAAACGAGGAAGCTTGCGTTCAGAAAGGCAAGAGGCCGGTACCACCCCCAGCAGTTCTTAGAAAAATGAAACATTGATTTCGAGATTGCCCCGGCAGCATTATATCCTACAAGTTTTCAAGGGAGCGAAGCACGAGCCCCGAAGGAGTTTTGGAAAGAGGAAGAAGGAAAAGGGATCCCCAGACAGGGTAATCCCCAGCTGATGACATTTCAATCCCCGGCGATTTCGGGAGATAGGTTTTGAAGGAAGTAGAAAAGGAGGAAATAAAGAAGATTTCCCCAGCAGCATTATCCCCAGCAGGTAAGTAATTCAGTTCCAAAGATATCCCCAGCAGTCAAGAGAAAAATAACATGACCCAGGAGGAAAGCAACTCCAAAACAAGGTAATTCAGAAGAAAGGATAGCCCAAGAAGCGATGCAGGAAGAAGAAAGTGGTGCAGGAAGCAAAGGAAGGCGACGTGGATGGGATGGAGTTAGCGAGTGGATGTTGAAGTCAGGGAGCCCGCCTGAAGAATCGAGTGGCGATTTAATTTTGAAGTTATAGTTGAAGTCAGGGAGCCCGCCTGAAGAATAGAGTGGCGACTTAGTTTTGAAGTTATAGTTGAAGTCAGGGAGCCCGCCTGAAGAATGGAGTGGCGATTTAGTTTTGAGTTGTAGTTGAAGTCGGGGAGCCCGCCCTGAAGAATGGAGTGGCGATTTAATTTTGAAGTTGTAGTTGAAGTCAGGGAGCCCGCCTGGAGAATGGAGTGGCGATTTAGTCTTGAGTAGTTGAAGTCAGGGAGCCCGCCTGAAGAATGGAGTGGCGATTTAGTTTTGAAGTTATAGTTGAAGTCAGGGAGCCCGCCTGAAGAATGGAGTGTCGATTTAGTTTATGAAGTTATAGTTAAAGATAATTTCATAGGAAGTGAAAAATAACAATTAGAGGTTTTAGATGAAAGCAACAAGAAGAATGAAGCAACAATTGGAAGATTTTAAGTAAGGCGGCAATTTAGACCTAGTCTGAGGAATTATCTCCTAGCGTCAAAATCTTAGTCTGATGAATCTTTCTCCTAAGACATCAAAATCTTAGTCCGATGAATCTTTCTCCTAAGATATCAAAATCTCAGTCTGATGAATCTTTCTCCTGAGATCACAACAATTTAGACCTAGTCGGAGGAATTATCTCCTAGCGTCAAAATCTTAGTCTGATGAATCTTTCTCCTAAGATATCAAAATCTTAGTCTGATGAATCTTTCTCCTAAGATCACAATGATTTAGACCTAGTCTGACGAATTGTCTCCTAGCGTCAAAGTCTTAGTCTGATGAATCTTTCTCCTAAGACATCAAAATCTCAGTCCGATGAATCTTTCTCCTGAGATGGTAATCATTCGATCTATACATTTCAAGTTTTGGTAATCAGGTGCCCACTTGAAGAATGGAATGGCAATTTATATTCGGAGTTTGTTGTTGAAGTCAGGTGCCCGCCTGAAGAAGGGAATGGCAATTTATGATTAGAGTTTTTCGTTAAAGTCAGAAGCCCGCCAGAAAAGCAGAATGGCATCTCAGTTTCCAAGATTTGATAAGAATAGTGAACAATCGAAAAGTGACAGAGTGCAACGGAAATCCCCAACATGAATCAGAAGGAAGGCGACAAGAATCAGAAAAGATAGATTCAGGCTTTGAAGGAGAATAGCTCGAAGATCACAAGTAAGGGAATTCACTTCGGAGTGCAATGCAAGTTAGCAACAAAAGAAACTTGCGACCAGAATGCGAGTCAACAGTCCGAGATGATCAACAGAAGTTAGTCACAATGAAAAAAAAAGAGACAAGGAGTTAATCCAAGTGCAGAAGTTGATGAAAGATGTGGTGTGCTCAAGACATGGCCGAGGTCACGCGCACTGCATACCTGGTCTCGATCCGAAAAGCAACACCTACAACTAGCAAGTATCAAGGTTCAAATTTAGAGTCCGCATGAAGCACCAACCAATACTCAAGATCAAGCTTCAGAAGACTTATAGATGGGAATCTTGTAACTAGTAGCTGATAGGCTTAGTTAATCTTTTTCATGTTGGATTTTTGATGTAATAGCAGGACCACGGACCGGAACCTCGATGGAACGGAACCTCGACGGAACGACACCTCGACTGGCTCTCCACCTCGGTATACCCCTTCTTCACTCACTTTCGAACTACACGTGGCCTGATTCCTTTATAGCCAAGGATATGTAGGCAGCTTAGATACAAGGGCTCGGTCACATTCCTTTCCTCTTAGTTTAGTCCCTCCGAATAAGGGTCGGGTCAAAAACACTTGTCTAGTCGTTCTTTGTCTGAAAACTCTTTGTGTTTCCAGTCTGCGGACCATGCCTGTAAACGCGTGATTTTTGACCCTACCCGAGATTTTTTATATTTTTAACGTAAAAGATTTAGTTTAGTTTTAATATAGTTATTTTAGCTAATTTTGACTCTTTTACTTTATTTTTACCTTAAAATAAAAAATAACAAAAAATATAGTTTTATTAATGTTTCGTAGTTATTTTAAACTTGAAAAATATAAAAATATTACTTTATATTATTAGCTTTATTAAAAAAAACGAAAATTATGAAAATAAATAAATAAATAGTTTCATCAACATTTTGGGGTTACTTTAAGCTCGAAAAAATATATAAAAAATAGTTTTGTTTTAATTATGAGTCTTATAGTTATTTTGCTTACGTAGGATTAATTAATAACACTGTGTTCTCATTCTCGGTTCTGGGCAAAGAATAATATTCGGGTTCAAACTACCCGGTTTTATAATTTTCGGACCTAGCCCATAATAATCCGAGTCCACCACACGGGGAACACGGGCAAAACAACCCATACCCACACATGCACACACTATAGGGACAATACATAATGGGGGATGGGAGAATAATTAGAAAATGACAAAAAAGAAAATAAAAACAAAAGAAAAAAGACAAAAGAAAAACAGAAGAAAATGATACAAAATGAGAGTACTATTTTCGTTCTTCATTTTTAAAAGGAGGGAGACATACTCACGTGAAAGGAGACCAAGGTTTCTTAAACAAATAGGGACAATAGGAAATGGGACTAATTTTCTAATAATAAAAAACAAGACTACAAAATTGAAAAGTGACGTTGGGGAAAGGAGGTGGAGCGTCTGTTTGAATTCTCTGGACATCAAATGTGAGCTAGCTGGTAGTATACTGGATGCCATACAAAAGCTCTACTTGGTGCACCTTATAATAGCAAAAGAGTAGAAAGGAAGGGGCTACTGTTTGTTGTCTTCTTCATGAAGAAAGACAACTGAACAAAGAAAAGAAAAAACGGAGCCTCACCTTCCGTCGCCCATGTCCGTCAATTCCGTCAACCACCAGCGAACCCACAGTCCCATCGACGAACAGCTCCAACCAGTCTGCTACTGCTTCGTCTTCTTCGTTAGAACGACCAGCAACATCCGCTCCAACTCACATCACTCACCCTCACCAAAACGGCCATGAACGACCACCATTAACGCCAAACACCAGCCTTCCCCATCGTTCAACCGAGAAGCTCCGCCCAGCCTCATCTCCCTCGCCAAACGAACCACCACAAACAACCCGTTCCCCACGCCAAACCGCCACCAGCCAGCCTCGCACGAGGTCGTCGACGAGGCATCCCGTTAGTGGTCTTCCGATCAATCGCTGGTCCCTGTTCCTATTCACGCACTGCTGTAAGGTTCATCTCTTACTTTGATATTAAGCTTTTTATTTGCATTTTCTTTGCTGTGTTTTTTTGGCAAAAGCAGCGTTAAAAGGAATTAAGCTGAAATAGACTTTAGTCTAGCGCATATGTGTGTTGGTTCAGCTATCTTATTCTTGCTATAAGTCAACTTTGGACTTGGCAAAATATAGTGGATTTCAATTCAGCAATGTGTTTGCTCATGAATATTCATGGCTTTTCTTTTGTTTTGAGTACAAAGCAGAGTGATAGAAATATCTGTTAGAATTGGTTTGATTAGTTGTAATATTGCTGAATGAATTCTTAGATAAAAGTCTACTGTATTTGAGAATGGTTAAGGAGGAAACCGATCGTGCATATTGAATTGAAAGCACTGGTAGTCATGCTTTAGGAGTTAAGGTCTTTGATTTTTTTTTTAAATTAAAATTTTGTGAGCGCATTTTCATGCTGAAATCCTAAAGAGTCCAATTACATTTCCCTGCTACGTGGATTATTTGTTTTGTCTATAGACCAAATGCTGGAAATATTCATCACATGAGTCACTTTCAAGAAGTTTAGAAAACAATTCATAAACCTCGTAGTTTGAGCTCTTTGGAATAATTTGAGACGAGCCTTGCCGCACTAAATATACAATTGCGGGGCCCTTAATCAATTGTTATAAAAAACTTAGATTTGGAAGGACCGTTTAGCAAATTTCACGGTCTTTCCCAAAGTTAACAACACGATAGACTCTTAGGCATGACTTTAATAAAATTACTTTCCTAAATACGGGTGCGCATTTATGTGACCCAAATCTATCTCTCGGCGAAACTGAAATACACTAAAGTCACAGGCGTACTGGTTGCGGTGTGGCTCGAAATGTATTTTCGTGACGTCGTAATTCTTCTAAAAAATTTAAAAGCGGGACATTAATAGCACATAGTAAAAATATATAAAGAAATCAGATAAAAACAAAAATTGCAGTTGAGCGACCGTGCTAGAACCACGGAATCCGGGAGTGCCTAACACCTTCTCCCGGGTTAACAGAATTCCTTATCCAGGTTTCTAGTTTCGCAGACTACATTATAGAGTCATAAAATTTCCTCGGTTCGGGATTAAATCGGTGACTTGGGACACCATTATTTTTCCAAGTGGCGACTCTGAATTAATTAAATAAATCTCGTTTCGATTGTCCTTTAATTGGAAAAACTCCCTTGTGCCCTTGCGGGTGCGTAAAAAGGAGGTGTGACAGTTGTTCGAGAAAGATGACCTTCGAAAAAGTTTGGAGTTAGTAGCAAATTGTGGATTCAAGTACTATGAAGATAAATTTTTTTAAGACAACGACTGTGCAACAAAAGATGAGAAGGACATATGGGAACTGTCAGGCGGAGTTTTAAACTTCTAAAGGGCCATGCTTAGGGAGCGCATGCCGAGCAGTTGATTAAAGAAGTGAGTTTGCCCAAAGTGGGAGAGCAACGAAGCTATGTAGGGCCTTGGTAATGAGATGACTATGCACCTTAAGGGAGTCTAGAACGATTTGAGAATATTGGTGTTTTGTTATTGGGGTCTACAGATCTAATTTGCAGTAGGGATTCTTGTGCGGCTGGAGACATAATATAACAGAAAGGAGCGGCTTAAATAAAGAAGAATGTAGCATGACTTGAATTGAAGGTATGTTGTCGCGCACTTAAATGATGTCCACGAGGGGTAAATGGACCTGTGCAGCTGGAGAGTGAGCTCATATTCAGGAAGTGTCATTTATGTCAAAGTGATTGTACCCCGTGCATCAGCGTTGGAAGATGCTGGGGAAAGATTTCTATAGGTGGGTTACCTAAGTGAGTAGGTTAGCAGTCGCGTGGTTGGCGAGGCTCCTATGAAGAATTTTATCAGTTATGTAGCAGAGAGATCGATCCTGCGAATGTAGTGGGTGAATCAGAGTATAAAAGAATGGGGCTTTACGGAAGGAATCCAAGAATTTATGCAGTTGATCGTGCAAGGTTATGTCAATGAAAGCTGGGGAATCTTGGTGAATTACAGAGTGGTGAAATAATGGCTTCATGCTAAGTGGGAGAGTCCCACCACTTATGATTGGATTGCATGGTTAACAACTTGCGAGATTTTTTGCTATTAGCATATCAACGGGCTATTTCAGCTAGAGAAAGGACCATAAGTGGTAATTAAGTAAAGGACGTATTAAAGGTGGTATATCGTTGGCCCTATTGGCCCATGTTGAGACTTGGGAAAAGATTCAGGATTTTTCCTTGTATAGATGCGGGTTCCCAGGGTAGTGATTTGGCAGGTTCTTCGCCAAGAGGTATACATGTGATGGAAGACTCTTGGAGTTGACTTTATTCGGGGCCAAGTCAGAGCAGGTGGCTCTTAGCAATGGTCATAGGAGAACTCAAAAGATAAAGTATGATACCTAATGATTTCGAGCCTATACGTGTAGTTAAGAATAAAGCTTTATAGTAGCTTATGAGAAGGTGCCCAGAATGTTCTATGACATGTTAACTTGCAGTATAGAATTTTAAAGATATGAAACATTTCGTGGTATTTGAGACAGCATGGTCTCGTGATTCGAGGCCACTCAAGATGATCCAGATAGAGTATGTTATGTGTTGGATGGAATTGATATTATTTCTAAGGTAAGTGGGGTGAATCAAAAGAAGATAGGTTGGTTAGCCATAATATAGTTGGCATGTTGGTGGTAGAAATCAACTCTTTCAGCGTGATTAAGTTATGTAAGTGATTTGTGGCGGTGCACATGAGGCTTGTCAGCCGCCGTAATTGATATTATTCTAAAACATTCTACTATTATGGCTTGTTATATGGGAGCAGATTCTGGAAGGGTTATGGTGGCTTAGACCACTACTTAGAGATTTGCATATTCTACGATTATGAGAATTCACCTATGGGATACTATGGATATCCTAAAGTGGGTTAAGTGAAAAGTTTTCATATGATGAAGTGTTAACCTGTTAGTGGTTTCGGAGTTATAATAAAAAGCATGTCCTATCTTTTATTAGCACGTTGGGTACAGTGAGTAGTATGAAATTTGAGGTGAAGACCAAAGTTGTAGTTCGGTATTGACAAGGATGTCGCGAGCTCGGATGAGCAGGAAAGGAGTTTTGATGATTAAAGTTCAAACTAAGTATGAAGGTTTGCGATGATGTCATTAAGTTGAGGATATATGCCTGGAGGGCACTCAGTTATTAAGTTATGGACTGTGGATGAGTACTCCGCTTGTGATGGTTGTCCTTGTGCGTTATGAGAAGAGGGAAATTGGTATGGACCTTGGAGAGGTTATTAGCCTAGTCAGTGCAAACAGAATCGACTTGAGGTCGGTGGATGGATTCAAATGTGAATATGGGCTCTATGTCAGGACAATTGTGTTCATTTCAGTAATGCGCTCCTTATGGAGTAGTCAGGGTGTTATTTCATCGCCAGATATTTCATGTAATAATATATTGCACTGTGTGAGTTGTGAGACTTGCTTATGTGTTGAGAATCCGCGTAGAGATGATGTTATATGACAAGGATAGCTTTTGATATTTCAAATCGTATATCGCACCTCAGTTGTTCTCTATTTTTTATGGCTTTTGGCGCTATATGTCTCCCCGGGGATGGAATTATGCACTTAGTGTGCTTGTGACCAATAATCGGTATATTATTTAAATGAGCAATCTAGCTCGGTACGTTTCTCCTTATGTGAGTTTTAAGGGTAGATCAGGTGGCATGCCACCATTGTTATGTTGTTCCGATCGGGTTGTGCACTATAATTGTGTGAAGCCGAGTATAGTTCCCCATATCTGTTTTATGTGTTTTGTTTCCTATTTTTATGAGGAAAGCTCATGTTAGTTGTGTGCCTGCATCGCAATGTATGATGCACGAGCGGGGTGTTTGTTTAATTATGTCGACCGCGTCATATGTATGATTCACGAGCGAGGTAATTGGATTTCCTTTCCAGAGTTCGTATTCATTGTATTGTGTTCGAATTGGTATCTATTGGCACCTTGTGGCATCATATGAGACTTTTGGTCATGTCAGGGTGATAATTGCCCGAGCAGTTTGTACTGGATGAGACGAGATTTTTGGATTTAGGATCAGTGCAATCTGATTACGTGAAATATATTAAGGAGCAAAGATCATTATTTGGTTTAGAATGAGGTAATGTTTCTTGTCAGAAGTGTAGACTCAATGATTGGTTGACTCGGCATTTGATTATGAATTTCTGCATATCTCTTCCATTGTGGTGACATTGTAAGAGTTAGAGTAAGACCTATGCATGTCATGGGGTGCAATGGGAGCATCAGATTCATGGCTTTTTGACTAAGTTGATCAAAATATGTTACTGTGGTCCGGAGAGTGAAGTGATGGAAGATGTGAATTCAACAAAGTTATGCACCCATGTTTAGGTACATCGTATAGTGATAGATATGGTGATCCTATGTTGGAAACATGCCAGGCATAGAATTCCGGATGTTGGAATGGGGCTCTAAGGCTTATTTGCTTGAATAAAAGGGAATATCTTCAGAATTGATCGAGCTAATGTGCTCAGCTGAGTTGTGGTAGCACGGTAAGGTGCATGAGAAGTTAAACAGTGATTTCAGACTACTTTAGTGTAGTTCTCAACAAATTTGAGGACGAATGTATATTTAAGTGAGAGAGAATGTAACGACTCGACCGGTCATTTTGAGCTCTAGCGCATCGTTCAACAGTCAGAGACCATGAGCAACTTTATTTTGGGTATTATGACTTGTACGCACGGTCAGAATTTAATTTCGGGAAGTTGGGAGTTGATTTAGAAAGAGAATTCTCATTTCGGAAGCTTAAAGTTGAAAGAATTAACTAAGATTGGATTTTTAAGTAAACGACTTCGAAATCAGGATCTGAAGGTTCTAGCAGGTTCGTATGATATTTTCGGACTTGAGCATATTCCCAGATCCGGTTTTGGATGAGTCAATAGTATTTTGGCGCCTATTGTGGATAGTAGCATTTTGAAAGAAATTTCATAAGTTTGGGTTGAAGTGCATTTCAGTGATATCGATATACGTTTGGGATTCCGAGTGTGGGAGCAGCTCTGTATGGTAATTCTGGAGTTGGAAGCATGATTGAAAGTGTATTCGGAGGTCTGTAGGTCATCTTGGAGCCATTTGGCTAAAGATAGAAATTTGAAGGTTTTTGAGAAGTTTGACCGGAAGTTGGAGTAGGTCCATAATGTCGAATATGACTTGTGTGCAAAATTTGAGCCAATCGCACGTGATTTGATAGGTTTAAGCATCGAAAGTAGAAGTTGGAAGCTCTAAAGTTCATAAATCTTGGATTGGCGGTTTATTCATGATTTTAGCATTGTTTGATGTGATTTGACTCCTCGAACAAGTCCGTAATGTGTTTTGGAATTGGTTGGTGTGATTGGTCGGGGTCCCGGGGGCCTCGGGTATGTTTCGAATTGTATCGTGCTCTTATTTGATGTTTCAACATTATTTCTTTGGACATAAAAGGGTACCATATTAAGCAAATGAGATTCAAATTAATTTTTTATTTTACCATTAGATCTGTATCGTAATTACAGATCCACAACAAAAAGAATCATCGAATTTGAACATCGTATGAGGGAGTTATTCTTATTTCTGTGTCGAGAGAAGTGCTGGTTGTTTTCATAACCGCAGATGTGGAATTTTTTTGGAGATGCGGGAATTTTCCACATATTCAAAAAAAATTCGAGATGCGTAAACTGCTGGAGGCAGAGAGATTTCTTTAAAAATCGAAGTTTGGCTTATTTTCACTTCATTTCTTCCATGGGAGCCGATTTTGGAGAAACTTTGGAGTGCCATTTTCATCATTAAGAATGCGATAAGTGATTTCTACTAGTTTTGAGTATATACAAGGTTTATATATGGATTTAGACTTGGAAAATTGTAGAAAACTTGTGGTTTGAGGGAAAACCTAGAAAATTAGTATTCTTGGGATTTGACCACGATTTTGGGTATGGAATTTAGAGAAAATCATATATTTGAGTTTGTGAGGCTATGGATAATCTTTATCTTCAAAAAATTTCGGTTTCCGGCCACATAGGCCCGAGGGCATTTTTGTCAACTTTTCGATTGTGGTAAGAAATTGTTATAAATTGGATTATAATGAGTACCTTAGCATATATTAATGTATTTACATAATTATTGGCTAGTTTTGTATGTTGTGCCTCGATTCGAGTCTTTGGATGGGCGTGGAATGCCGGTTATGGATCTTCGGAGCGAGGTGAGTCTCCTTTCTAACCTTGTAAGATGGAATTGTCCCCATAGGTGAATAATTGATAATGTGCTCCTATTTTTGGGGGGATACGTATGCACGAGGTGACGAGTGTCCATGCGTAGCTATTATTATGCTATTGTCCGGGTAGTTAGGACCCAAAAGCATGTTATACTTTATTTATGAACTCATCGACAGTTTGAATCACTTAAATCACATTGAATGTCTAAGGGGGTTACTAAAAGGATTAAACTTCATTCCTTAAAAATTGTTAAAGGAGAATTAGTTTTATTTGGATAATTATTCCCCGATAAAATTATAATTGGCTATTTGAGCATGTATATTATGTGTACTTGTATCCCATGGGTGAGTAGGGTGATTGTGTATCTTATGTGTACCTGCGTCACATGGATGATTCGCGAGTAGGGTGATTGTTTATTTTATGTTGACCGCGCTGCATAGATGATTCGCGAGCGGGGTAATATGCATCTATGGTTTGTGCCGTTTGACCCTCAGCAGTGCACAATTTACATTTCTGTTGGGTCGCGTCGTCGCCTTAGTGTGATTTGCGCATGTTATTTGTTGCTTGAGAATTTTTAAACGTAAAATTTGCCCTTCGTGGCTTGATATAAATTGATAAATAATGAAGAGTAAACCTTGAAAATCCTTGATTAATTGTTGAAGGTGTTTACCTATTTTTCCAGCTTCGTGAATTAGAATTACTACATAAATCCATGATTTTCTCACATTTTAGTATTGTTAGTTGACCTCTAGTAAGAGTTGAAGTTGACCATCTCGTCTCTAATTGTTCGAGATTAGACGAGATACTCATTGAGTACACGTTGATTATGTACTCATACCACACTTCTGTGCATTTTTGTTGCATAAGTATATGTATATCTACCAGCCTCATGGGCATAGCATCGCGGATGATTCTGGAACTTGGTGAATTGCATTATTCGATGCTGGCCTGCATCTAGTGTAGTCCCTTTCAGAACTTTGTATTTATTTTCTATCCACTGTATTTTGGACGGAGGTTGTATTTTTTTTTCCTTTCAGTAGATGCTCATGCACTTGTGACACTGGGTTCTAGGAGGATTTTGGATTATTCAGTATTAAGTCCTTTATTGACTTTAAGTTCATTTTTTTGTAAAATCTTTATTGTTTAACATTCTTCGTATAATAAAAATGTTTTCCTCAAGTACTAAAACTGAAATTTAATTATTCATTCTTGGTTGGCTTGCCTGGTAGCAGTGTCCAGCGCTACCATGAACCTTATGGATTTTGGATCGTGACACCTTCCAGGTGCCCCTCTCTCAATTTTAATCGTTTCTAGGACTTCAATGGATTTGGACTGCAACTAAAAGAGATGGATTTGAATAACCAATATGCATACCCTATTTTATTTTTGCTACATAATTTCAATATCTGTCTATTTCTTTTATATTTCGATTGGTTTTACAAGAATGTTTTGCAATTTAAAAATGATTAAAATTTACTTCAAGTACGTTTACCCCAAAATTGAATAACAATTAAATTTGCACTCAATTTTAAAGATGCGTAGTTTGATTCACCACAGTGATGTCCTCTATGGATGTCCTCAATTTTAAGTTCGGCCCAAGGCGGCTATACGCCAGGTCAGTCTTTGAATGGCCTTGATGTTGTCCACCACTGTGATGTCCTCTATGGATTTTATTTTGTCTAGGTTGATCTTGATCCCTCGGTTGGATACTATGAATCCGAGGAATTCTCCTGATCCACTCCGAATGCGCACTTCTCCAGATTTAGCTTCATATTATATTTCTTTAGTATGTTGAAGGTCTCTTGTAAATGTCCAAAAGGTCCTCTGCTCGCATGGACTTGACCAAATATTTGTTAATATAAACTTCCATTGATATCCTTATATGTTCATCAAACAATCGATTTACTAGGAGTTAATAGGTGGCACCTGCGTTCTTTAATCCAAACGACATTTATAACAGTAGTTGCCGAATTTAGTGATGAAAAACGTCTTTTCTTGATCGTCTATGTCCATCCAAATTTGGTTGTACCCCGAGTAGGCATTGAGAAAGCTGAGTATTTTGTGCATGGACATCGCGTTAATCACTCGATCGATGTTAGGCAAAGGGAAAGAATCCTTAGGTCATGCTTTGTTTAGGTTTTTGTAATCTACACACATTATTAGTTTATTTACATTTTTAGGCACTACCAATACGTTAGCTAACATGTCTGGATATTTAACTTCCCGGATGGATCCTATTTTTAGGAGTTTGGATATAAGGTCGAGGGTACCTCCATTATGTTAAGGACATACGGTCTTTTGAATAGAGCGTTATACCTTATGCCCCCCTTGATCATGTAAAACTTTATTTCTTGGATTGTCCCGAGGGTATTTACTGGCGAAGTCACCCATTTAGTGGTCTCACATTCCATGTTAAATCCGTTAAACACCCAGACTGTCGGTATGATGTGGTCATGTAACCCCAATTGCTCTACGACCCTCCATATGATGATGTTGGATGAGGTACCCGCATTAATAAACACAAGTTTAACTTGAGATTTATTGATAAGTATGAATGATACCAGTTCATCAATGTGAGGTTGTACGATGCCCTTAGTATTTTTACCGTTGAATGAAATGGCTCACTCTAAAAATAATCTCGTGTGACATTTTCCCGCGTGATGGATACTTTGGTGCGTTTAATCATTGGTACTTGGGGGACATCGACTCCTTCAATGATCATGTTGATCACGAGCTAAGGCTTTTCTTGTTCAACGTGCTTGTTGGCATCCCTATTCCTGAAGTGGTTTTTGGATAGATCACTCGGGAACTCTCGAAGGTTCCCGTTGTTGAATAATCGGGCAATTTCTTCTCTTAATTGGCGGTGTTCTTCGGTAATATCTCTAGGTAGGATTGGACTGCAAAGATCGGAGCCACTTGGTCTCTTTAATGCGTCTTATGGCTGATATAATGCTGGCGGCATCCACGTTGAAGTTGTATTCCTATAGTGATTCCCTACTCCTAAGTGGCCTATCAAACCCATTATTGCTCATCAGACCTCGACCACCGAGTCCTCAATTGCTCATCTTCCCATTCCTTGTGAGGTAACAGTCGGATCGAGTTCCCATCCGGTATGTATTGTATAGTTGACATAGATCCCGGATCGGTCTTGTCTATTGATAAATGGCTCTCTTAGATATATCATCGAACC
The DNA here is from genome assembly GCA_032618575.1 of Nicotiana noctiflora. NCBI lineage: Eukaryota > Viridiplantae > Streptophyta > Magnoliopsida > Solanales > Solanaceae > Nicotiana > Nicotiana noctiflora. Next base: position 51,627 of record JASVEL010007263.1, read on the forward strand.
TAATAGGGTAAACACATCCAGAAGAGGCCCCAAGTTGATCGTTCTCAACCGTAATTTTTGACTCATACTTGTTTTAAACGTCTGCCAAGGTTACTGTCACGATCCGGATTCCTACCCTCGGGAGTTGTGATTGCGTCTACTAATACGAGCTAGACAAGCCAATTAATTGCACTATTTGTCCCTTTACCCATTTTATATTCATTAGCAATTCTAATAACACTAATAATATTTAAACAGTAGAATATAACATAAGCAGAAGAAAGAAGCTATAAGCTATCTGAACATGAATATCTAATACCGCTGTTTGAGTCTCGACTACCCAGAACTGGTGTCACACATTCACAGACTGTCTAAGAATACAATAAAGAGATGGTCTGAAAGAAATAAATACAACAATGTCTCTAGAAATACATGAAAGAAACAGGGATAATAAATAGAAGGAGACGCCAAGGCCTGCAAACACCTGCATGACTTCCTCTGGTCGCCTGATGATCAAGAATCAACAAGCCCACTGCAGTCCAAAGTCTAAAACACTGGGGTCTGCATAAAATAATATAGAGTATAGTATCATCACAACCGGCCCCATGTGCTGGTAAGTGCCTAGCCTAACCTCGGCAAAGTAGTGACGAAGCTAGGACCAGACTACCAAATAAACTTGTGCAGTTATATAATATACACCAGAAAGTAAAGCAGAAATAAACAAATAAAAATAGGAGGGGGAAACAATGATTCGAGGAATAACTAGCAAAAATAGAATATCAAGAGAATTATGAAGGAATCAAAATTCAACCACTAACAAGAATAAAGAAAACAAAGCAGATTTCACTCTCTTCTTACATCTTGTTGGAGCCTGTATCTCGTGGTAGGCGTACCACCCGCTTCCATTTTATTATATCTTGTGGTAGGCTCACCAGCCGCTCCCCTTTTATTATATCTTGTGGTAGGCGTACCTCCCATTTTATTATATCTTGTGGTAGGCATACCACCCGCTCCCATTCCATTATATCTTGTGGTGGGCGTATCACTCGTTTCCATTTTATTGTATCTTGTGATAGGCATACCACACACTCCCATTTCATTATATCTTGTGATAGGCGTACCACCCGCTCCCATTTACAAGACAATAATAATTACAAGGAATTCCAACAAGGGAACAACAATATCAAACAAACATTCCGGCAAGGGAATAATAATATCTCAACAATATCTTAGCAAGAGAAACAACAATATCAAATAAACGTCCCGACAATAGAACAATAAGTCAACAATTAAACCCCGCAAGGGAACAACATCAATAACATCAACATCCCGGCAAGGGAGATAATAAATAAATCAACAATAGCCCGGCAAGGGTGACAATATAATGATCTCTTCTCTTTCTCACTTTTACTTCACAATTCACGTCACAACTCAAGCCAATGCTCTCAATGTTCAATTTTCACTTATACTTTCACAATTCTTTATACAACTTGAGTCAACGCTCCTCAATGTTCGTAGGTCACAATTCTTTACACAAACTTTATACCTCAAATAGAAAAACCACTAAGTCATGAAACATTCAAGGAAGACATGATAATCACAATATAAAGGCTCACGGGCATGCTAGACACCGATGTATAAATACTCTTCACCATACCTATACGTCGTACTCCACAATTGACACATAGCAAATAGACACAACTCCTAATCCCTCAATCTAAGGTTAGACCAAACACTTACATCGATGCCTCGAACATAATTCACGATTCAACTATAGCTTTACCCCTTTATTCCACCATCAATTCGCTTGTATCTAGTCACAAGTTACTTAATTACATCAATAAGCACTAAATGAATCAATTTGAATGCATGAAAATGAATTTTCTAAAGTTTTGACAAAAGTCAAAAATTGCCCTGGGCCCACATGGTCAAAACCCGAGGTTCGAATAAGGCTGTATTCGGGGTCGAGCACGGGCCTAAATAGGCCTAATGCGCCTGGCCAAATGGTCCCGGACTTAGGAGGGCTGGTCTTTCGCGATCCCGGGCCTAACGGTCCTAATGTGTGGAACCGGCCCACTGTGGTCCTAAGCCCACATGGTCCTGGGCTAAACGGGCTCGGCCCATAGGCCTAAAAGGGCCTAACGGGCTTTTTTGTTCCATGCTATTTTTTTTAATTTTTTGTCTAAGGAAATTTCATGTAAATTATATATATATATATATATATATATATATATATGATTTAGAGAAAGAGAGATAGAGATATCTTATATATAGTAGGTATAGTATGTTATGTATATATATTGCCTTATATAATTTCTTTTAATTACGAATTATGATACAAAACCGGCTCAAATTACCTTTAATCTTTATCAAATTTTGTATATTGACTTATATATATATATATATATATATATATATATTTATTTTCAATGAATTTCAACTATACCCATTGAAAAAGTTTCTATACATATTGCCTTATATAATTTCTTGTAAATATAATATAGAATTGTGACTTAAATATTCTAAAGAGTCAAATTTAAACGCACACAAAAAATTTGCAAAGAGATATTCAAGGGAATGTCTTATAATTTTTATTATTACCACCATTAAAAGTAAAAAAATATTTAATGAAGATGTGCCAAAGTACAAGTTACACCATAATTTACATAGTATCTCTAACAAATTTTATAAATCCTTCAAGGTTCGGAAGAAGTTCCATTGGTGGTGGCGAAAAAGAAGCTTGTTCATCACCGCTTCCGGGCGAAGCAACATCCTCCGCAAGTTCCGCTATCATTTCTTCATAAGCTTCGTCTATCTCTGGTTGTGATTCTGCAAGTCCAAAATTTCTTCTTTCCGAACGGATCCGATCTCTGAAAAGTACTGGTTTTTCTAAGCTCTCCCTCATTGACGGTTTACGATTACCTATTTGAAGTCTCGCTTGACTGAAAGTACTCTTTGATGTCACTGTTGAAGCTTGAATACACAAAATATCCCGAGCCAACCTTGCAAGAACTGGAAAGTGTTTTTCTCTAGCCTTCCACCATTCCAAAAGATCAAACGTGCCGTTTGGATTCTCCTTTTCAAGGCCCTGTGACAAATAAACTTGAAGCTCATTTAGATGGGAAGTATCATCAATATTATCACCTTGAGAACCCTTGAACTCCGTCCAAGAACTAAGTGCTTTTAGGCCCACAATTCTTTTAGATGATTGCGAAATAGATGAAGTAGGAGTTGGAACATTTAGTCTAGCGTGATCTAAGGCAAGTTGATAAGCATTATAAATTATTTAAGCATTATTTTAATTGAGGCTTTTCCATCTGCAAGTGTAGAAAATTCCTCATCTGAAAGATCTAAAGCCTTATAAATATTTGAATATCAAAAGTAAGGACCTCCTAATTTCATAGTAGGATTTAACATGGCAACAACACCATAAATAGGGGGATAGATAAAAAATATTATTTAAACTTTTTTTTCATTGCATTTATAGCAAGTTAATAAATTTTTCCACACTCTAATAAATCACATAGTGATGCAATATAAACTAAACAATTTGAAATAGTAGGATAATATTGCACAGACAATTCATTTGTAGCTTGATGAAATTGTTCTAAAAAATCTATAAGAATTTTAACATTATTCCAATCTTGATTTGTAAGGATTTCATCATCATCCTCACCACCAACACGAGAATTAAGCGGTGTATTAATTGAGTTTCTATATTCATATGCAACAACTAAACTTCGTACATATAATTCCATCTATTCGGACAAGCTTCAGGAACCTTTCTTTCTCTAAGGTCAAATTCATCACTTTTTTTAAAATATTCTCTAAGTCTACCTCTACAATTTAAATAAAAGAGCCAACTAAGAGTCATTTTAACCTTTTTAATTTTTAAATTTAAAACTTTCATACCGTCCCCGACGATTAAATGGTAAATATGACAAATACATCTAACATGGAAACAATTACTAAATGCACGATTTAGTGTTGTTGTAAGTATGCCTATAACATTAGTGTTACTAGAAGCATTATCCATAGAAATTGACATTATATTATCTCTAATGCAAAAATATCTACAAATATCTGCAACTGTGTTAGCAATAAACTTACTTGTGTGACGTGAAGTTAATTATTCTTGTCACGACCCTGGTTCACCAATCGTGAACCTGTCATGACGGCACCTAGTCTTCGCGACTAGGTAAGCCTAACACAATAACAGAATTTATAGCATTTACGAACAACAAGAAAATAAAAGCCGAATAACATAGAAAAATATAATAGGTGCCGCTTGGCACATACACTTTATAACAACTACTGAAAATATAACCACCAAGACCTAGAAACTCACGGGCAAACACATGCTAAAGAGTGTAAAATTGTGGTTTTATCCTCCAAGAATATCTATACAACCGAAACAAAGGGAAATGAACTAATGTAGATAAGGACGAACAGAAGGAGACTCTACGAATCGGCAGATGCAGCAGATGCATACCTCAAGTCTCCTGAAATAGCTCCGCGACCACCGGTAGTGTGCCTGATCTGATGAAACTAGATCTGCACAACAAAAGTATACAGAAGAGTAGCATGAGTACACCACGGTGGTACTCAGTAAGTGCCAAGCCTAACCTCGATGGAGTAGTGAGGAGGAAGGTCAGGGTCCTACCGAGAATAATAATAACAATAATATCGAACAGTGTAAAATAGGAGTAAATCTAAAATAACAGCAAATAAGATAGAAACTACAAGTCATTGACAGTTAAGCTAAATAAGGAAAAATAACACAACAAGTACAGAATCAAAGCACATGATCTTCGGGAATTGAAACCGCAGTCCATTTAACTCAGTAGCACAGGATCTCCGAGAATCGAACCCGCAGTCCATTTATATCAGTGACTAGGATCTCTGAAAATTGAACCCGCAGTCCATTTATACCAGTAGCCAGGATCTCCAAAAATTGAACCCACATTCCATTTATATCAGTATAACTGGATCTCCGGGAATTGAACCCGCATTTCATTTATATCAGTAATACAGGATCTCCGGGAATTGAACCCACAGTCCATTTATATCAGTATCACATGATCTCCAGGAATTGAACCCGCAGTCCATTTAAATCAGTAATACAGGATCTCCGGGAATTGAACCCATAGTCCATTTATATCAGTAACACAGGATCTCCGGGAATCGAACGCGCAGTCCATGGAACAACACAATCAAACAAGGAGAATACGCAGAGAAAAATGAAATACACTACTACGATTAACAATTAAATTCAATCTCAACATGTTCCACATAATTTCAATTAAGACAAATAGGCATTTAGACAATTAATCATATCTAATCATGCTCCTCTAACTAAGATCCCGTTTGGATTAGCTGAAAAAATAGCTTTTAAGCACTTGTGCTTAAAAGTAGCTTTTAAGTGCTGAAACTTGTTTTATAAATAAGCAGTTACCTGTTTGGATTAAAGTGCTGAAAATTAAAAAAAGTTGTTGAAGTGTTTGGTAAACAAGTGCTTGTAAGAACTTTTTTTTGTTAAAAAGACAAAAATATCCTTAAAGTTGTTAACATTATAAAAGGAGCTGATTACTACAATATACTTGATTCATAATGCAAACAAAAAATAATTTATATTTTACTTTAATTTTAATTTAAATAATTACTTAAGATAGTTTTTTATTTGTTTGTCAAGAGTATTTGTTTTTCAATAGTATGTTAATGACGATTTTCAAAAAATAATTTATATTTTAATTTAATTTTAATTTACTTGTTTCCTAATTTTTTTTCAATGACGTGGATGTTTAGGTATAAATGTCTACATAACAAATTCATATTATAAATGACTTTCATGAGATTATGAGTGTCGCCAGTTATGTTACTTATGTTTGTCAAGAGTATTTATTTTTCAATAGCCTGTTAAAGTCAACCCGCAATTAGTACGAAATAATATTTCTTAATTGAAATGTAAAATAATAAATATTAGTTTTTTAAAAGATTCATATAAATTACAAGTATCAAGCTTCACAAATTTCTTTAGCAATCAAATTGTGAAGACCCATCCAAACAAAATCACTTTGCTCTTCCACATTTTTCGCATTTATATTGTTATTAGCTCTCAAAGATGTACCAACATCAGGATCAACAGATGCAACATATCTCTCATTCTCAGCTGCTCGGAATGCATCATCCATATTGCATTTCTTTTTAATATAGTTATGAATGGCAATAGTAGCAAGTATGATATCTCTTTGAGTCTCAATGTGATAAAAAAGCATGTCTTGCAAAATAGACCATCTTGCTTTCCAAACCCCAAATGTGTGCTCTACAATATTTCTACAAGAAGAATGCAAATAGTTAAATTTTTCAATTCTCCCTCTTGGTTCTCACAATTGTCTTGTTGCACCGCGGCGGATTTGTGCTAGGTGATATCTCACATTATCTCCTTTGTATGGAGCCATATATCCTTTCATGTGAGGATATCCTGCATCAACTAGATAATACTTGTTTCCAATTGGATGTGGAAAGTTTTGTTCTGCTCTACGAAGGGCCTCACCAAATATACGACTATCGTGAGCTGCTCCTTCCCACCAGCCCATGCAAATGTAAATCACATATTAAAATCTATGACAACAAGAATATTTTGAGCGGGATAACATTTACGTCCAATATATGGTATCTCTTGACCTTGCGATAATCCTGCTTTAACATGTGTTCCATCATGTGCTCCAATACAATCCTACATACATTTACAAGTATAAATTTAACTTAAGTTAGTAATACTTATAAAATTTAAGTTATAAATTTAATAAAAAATAATTATGTAACAATATTTCTTACTCTAAAGAAAGGGAGATATCGACCATTACATGGCTTGTGAGCTCCTACACCATCATTATAATTTTGTTGTGGTCTAATTATATATCTTGCAAGCTCACAAATCGCCCTTAAAATACATGAAAGTGTCTATGAATTGTTTCTCCCGAATGTTGAAAGATTTGTTGTATCAATCGATTTCCAGCTCCATGTGCACAAGTCATCAAGAACATGCCTAACATCTCGTGTATAGACATTCCACGTGTGGGTTTAAGCCCATACTTTTCAGTTAAGTCATTCAATAGATCAACAAATACCGACATCCTCAATCGGAAATTTTCATAACAACAAGTCTCGTTTCCTTTTAATATCTCTTGAATAAATGCATTTTCATAACGACTAGATGTACGACAAGGTTCCTTGCATAGGTATTTTTTGTAATACATCAATATCAATTTACCTGCTATTTGACATAAAGCAGTCTATTCCTTCTCATCTTGCTCCCTCTGTATTTCCTCCAGTTCTTCTTCATCTTCATCGTCTGACGAATAACTTGGATAAGGATCTATTATGTCACTAGAGTTTGAACTCTCCATTTAACTAAAAATAAAAGCACAAGTAAAAAAAAATGGAGGAGTGAAGCTAGTTAAAAGCTAGTTTACAACATAAGCTTTACAACTGAAGCATTTCTAGAACATGAATTAACATAAGCTTTACAAATTCATAAGCTTATCATTTAACATAAGCTACTAACTGAAGCATTTAACATATTCTACTAACTGAAGCATTTAACATAAGCATTACAACTTAAGCATTCCTAGTTAAAAGCTTATCATTTAACATAAGCTACTAACTAAAATAAATATTGAAAAAATTACAAGAAAATACACTTGACATCACACCATAACAAAAAATAGCCCATATTTTTAAGTTTTACCTTATCTAGCCCATATTATAAATATTTTGAAAGCACTAGCAAATTTTAAATTTATAGAATTAAATTTGTGTTATCACAAACATTGCATTCACTCTCTTTTCTTCTCACTCTTTCTACATATGCTTCAAGGGGCCATCTGCCATTATTGCTTCTTTCTTGTGTCATCTTGTTGCAATGTAAAAAAATTGAAGAGTAGAAGTTCACCATTGAAGGCTATTCAAAGCTTTGCTTTTGAAAATTAGATTTTTTGAGTTTGTTAGTTTTTTGGGTTTGGTGTTAATATCTTAAGGAGTTCAAACTTTCAATTTGAAGTGATTTTGAGTAGATTTGAACAAAATTTGAGTTAAATTTTAGAAAAAATGCAAGGAAGAAGACGCAATCAGTTTTTTATATAATTATGTATAATCTTGTATAATAGTGTATATGTGTGTATAAACACATCTTATACACTTTTATACATATTTATACAGACGTCTCTAGAAGAACTTCTTTCACGATATTCAGTTACAATTCATGTTCAAAATAGTTCAAATCTCCATTAAATGACTTCAAATTTTATATACAACCCACTCATACTATTTCTAACAATTCTAAATAACACTCACTCCAAATTTCTCACAAAATCAAATTCGGAATCTAAACCCACATATTTAAGCTTGTTAAAATCTATTTTTTACCTTTTAAATGGATTTGGTTTGTTGAACTAATATTTGAGTTATAATTGCTGATTCAAAAATTAACTTAAAAGTTTGAGCAATCTTTTTTAAAAATTAAATAGTAATTTTGAGAATTTATTGTAGTTGGATGTAAAATCTTAGCTTATTATTTTTGGGTTAGTTAGTTATAAATTAAAATATAGGCTATAAAATTGAAAAGTAGGAATCTCAGTTGTTGATATGTGAAATTTCCCCAGAAATATTTGATATAAGATTTACGCTAACTAAAAGCTTTACTAAAAGCTTTACAAATCCATAAGCGTTACAACTGAATCTAGTTAAAAGCTTAACAAACACAATTTTTAATTTAATAGAAGTTTAGTCATACAATCACAACATCTAAACCAACAACAGTAAGGTATATTATCTATTTTTGTTAAGGTATAATTGGTAATTAAACTCCAATTAACACTTACGAGCTTCATCAGTAGGTATCCCCAAAAATATCTGTCGATTATTTTTCTTGCGGAACATATTCATAGTAAAACTGTAAATTTCACTCCCATCTAGAATATCAAAAATTTGTCCCAACGTGCCAATACACTTCTCGATGGATGTCTCATCAACTGCAGGAGATGTAGCAGTGCTTTTGCTAGACATAAACTCTATGAGAGAGTGTATATCCTCTTTTATTAATGTTGCAGCTGTTCTTTTCTTACTCTTTCTTACTTGACTACTGCTACTAACCATCAGTTGATTTTTGTTTTTTTAGTGATGGCTCTGGAAGCACAACAGAATTTATATTCTGTAGATCATCACTTTCATCGCTCATTTCATCATTAAGATAAGTGAAGTGTTCTTTGTCACAATCATCAATAACATTTATCCCCTCTTTATCGAGTTTAAGTCCAATGCCTGGTGATTGTTCTTGATTTGCTGCACATGCTCTTTCTCCTGTGGCAACAACATCAGCAAACAATGCATCGTAGCGAAACCATATGAGCGAAAGATCTTTGTTCCTAAATATCTTATATTTTGCATTCTCCTACAAAGAGAAAATAAAAACTACTTTAATTAAACAGATAAAATTAACAATGACAAAAAAAAATTACACATATGATAATATGAGAGATGTACCTTAATTTTTCGCTCCCACCAATCATCATCGGCCATAATCGTATTTTTTGTTGAATCCCATCCTAACCCCGTCTCCCCTCTCATCAACTGCTTAAAAAGTGTCTGTTCTCCTTTCATGTAATCCCAATGATTTTTCATTTTTTTATCATAGCCTTTTCTCGTCTTCTTACAGAACTCGTCAACAAGACTTTTCCACCCATTTATTTAAGTAAGTGTTTGGTCTATTTCTTTTTCTAATCTCTTGCTCACACAACTCAATAAATATAATATGTGTTTCATCGTCAAAAATAGTAATTGAATTACTTTTTTCTATTAATACTGCTCTGTTTTCGGAAAAAAGGGTTGCAACTATGTATATGGAGAGCTAAAGATATTCTTTGTAGTTTGTTTAAGAGAAGCAGCAGTTAGGTTCTGTTTATATAGAAAAAAAATATGACACAAAGTTAGTCCCACGTCCATGTGGTCCCTTAAATAGTTATTTAGATTGAAATAGTAAAGAAGTTGCAGTGAATGTGTAATGGTACCAATATAACATATGCATCATACATGGACAAACACAAACACATATAATTCAATTTGAACAGAAAGACTTTTGACCTTGAATATCACAATGAGCACTAGTAATTTTCACACAAGTTTTTGCTGCTTGACCTTGCCAATTCACCCAGCTGCGACAGTCATTTCAATTGTTCCTTTTATCCATTAACTTCAAAGACCCAGTGAAGTGTTCTCTGGGATTGGCTTTGGGCCTTTCCTGCACAGCTTAGGTGGAAGGCGAAGAAGGCCTCCTTTCGGGGGCCCGAGCCATCAGTGAGATATCACTTTAGAAGGGCTAGAATTCTATCCTTGTGTCAGGACAACATAAACTTATTGTAATTTCTGCACCCATTTCTAAGAGCACTGATCAATTAACAAGAAACCAAGAAAAATAAAATTATGAATAAAGTCTATTTGAAATCAACTTATGTGAAACAAAATTTCTAAGAGCACAGATCTTTTTTCATCCATTAGGGGGCGTGATTGAAGCTGATAGGTGATGATTACTGTGTGATGTAAATACTGCTCGATAATATGTATAATCAAATCAGTAAAATTTTCCAATTCAAACAAAAATATACAACTAAGGATATAATTTCGCTAGTCAAACGATATTTTTGTGAGATGGCTATTGGATAATCTCGTTCAAAGAAAGAGCTTCCTTAAAGATGAAGAGAGATGATGAAGATGAAAGGAGAGGCAGTCTTCAAAGTTCAACTGAAGAAAATAAGAGAAAAACGATGATTTAGGGTTTATTTTACCGGGGGCAATTTTGGTATTATAAAAAGTTATAAGGGATAGGAGGGTAATTTCGCTGGTCAAACCAATTTTAGCTTTTTTTTAAGCACTTTTTTGCTTTTTTTAAGCAACATTTTTTTATCCAAACACTCAATCCCATAAAAAAATGCTTAAAAGCTGGTTTGACCAGCTTTTAAGCCCATCCAAACACCCTCTAACTCAGGATAAGTCTTGCATTTAACACAGTCAAATAACAGAGATAACACCGATTGAACAATTCAAGTAAAGTGGATTTTCAACAATTTGCGCAAGTACATGCCTGTCACCTCGCGTACAAGGCATTTAAATCAACACATAATATATCCTAAGGGGAGAGGTCCCTCACACAAGATTAGACAAACCACTTACCTTAACCCGGCACAAAACCTCTAAGAAACAATGCCCTTGCCACGAGTATCCGACTCCGAGTGGCACAAATCTATTCAAACCAATTACATAGTGTAAATAACATCGCAAGTAACTGATTACACTGTTAAAATTGAAGCTAAGGCGCGAAAATGGGTAAAATGACCAAAATATCCCTCCAGCCATCGACTCGGAATTGAAATATATTTTACGTTTTCATAACACTCGTACTCACACGAGTCTAACCATATAAAAATCTCCAAAATCGGAGGTCAAATGCCCCCCTCAAATCATCAAAATTAGTTCTAAGAAATTTACCCCAAGTTTCATCCAAAATCTGAAATTAATGGAGGAATTCAAGTTTAGATTAGTAGATATTAACCATAAAGGAATAAGGAATCGTTACCCAATAAATGCCTATGAAAAACCCTCGAAAAATCTCCCAAAACCGAGCTACTTAGCTTGAGTTTGAGCAAAAATGGAAGAACCCTCGTTTTTAAAATGTTATATTCTGCCTAGGTATTTGTTCAATGCGATCGCATACAAAGAATTGCGATTGCGTAGAGTATAATTAGAAGCCCCCAAAATTGTACTATGCGATCGCTGCCTAAAGTTTGCAATCACAGAAGGTGAAGAATTTATACAATGCGATCGCATGAAGGCCTATGCGATCGCGTAGAAGAAACTGACCCTTGAGGCACAGACTCAAATTACACTATGAAGTCGCGGACAAGGAGTGCGATCACATTGAAGAAGGAAGCAGACCTATGCGATCACGGACTGGACATTGTGATCGCATTGAAGAAAAATTAGGACCCCTTACCAGACACTATGCGATCGCAGGGAAACCTATGCGATCACATAGAGTAAATTTCTGCAACAGAAATCTGCAATGTTCATAACTCCAGAATTGATCTGTTGAGCATCCGAAACATACCCGAGGCCCCCGGGATCTCAACCAAACCCACAGTCATGACCCATAACATCGTTCAAACTTGTTTAAATCCTTAAACCACCTAAAAAATGCTGGAAACACGAATTAGCCAAGGATTCAAGCCTATGAACTTTGAATTCTAGCCAAACACATTTTCAATCAAAAACCTATCCAAAACTTGTCCGAATGACCTGACATTTTGCACGCACATCCCAAATGACAAGGCGAGGCTACAGCAACTTCCGGAATCCCAAACCGACCCTCGAATAAAAAATTCACTATCGGACCAGAATTTCAAAATTTTCAATCTTCCGTATTTCAAGCCTAAATGAGCTATGGACCTCCAAAATACATTCCGAACACGCTCACAACCCCGAAATCACCTAACGGAGCTAATGGAACCATCGGATTTCCATTCTGCGGCAGTCTTAACACTGTTCGAATACAGACGATTTTTCAACTATTAAGCTCTCATTTAGGGACTAAGTGTCCCAAAACACTCCGAATTCTAGAACCAAACATCCCGGCAAACCAAAATAGAAAAAATGGACTTAGGGAAAGCAGTTAATGGGGGATCGGGGGTCGTTACATCATCCTACACTTAAACATTCGTTCATCCTCGAACGAGCATAGAAAACATACCTGGAGTGGTGAAGAGATGAGGGTACTGGTTGCGCATATCCTGCTCGGTCTCCCAAGTTGCCTCCTCGGCCGGCTGACCCCGCCACTGGACCTTCACTGAAGCGATGTTCTTTGACCTTAACTTTTTGATTTGTTTGTCCAAAATGGTCACTGGCTCCTCAACATAAGATAGATCCTTGTTCAGTTGGACTGAACTGAAATCCAATACGTGCGATGGGTCGCCATGATATCTTCGGAGCATAGAAATATGAAATACCGGATGAACTCCGGCTCGGCTGGGAGGTAAGGCAAGCTCGTATGAAACCTCCCCAACTCGCCTCAAAATCTCAAAACGCCCAACAATCTCGGACTCAACTTCCCTTTTTTCCGAAATCTCATGACCCTTCATGGGCGAGACCCGAAGTAGAACCTGCTCGCCAATCATAAAAGCCACATCGCGAACCTTCTCGTCCGCATAACTCTTCTGTCTGGACTGGGCTGCACGGAGTCTGTCCTGAATCACCTTGACCTTGTCCATTGCATCCTGGACCATCTCTGTGCCTAATAACCTGGCCTCGCCCGGCTCAAACCAACCCACCGGGGATCTACATCTCCTACCATATAAGGCCTCATATGGCGCCATCTCTATGTTGGACTCGTAGCTGTTGTTATAAGAAAACTCCAAACTCAATCACGCATGCACGGAACATATCCTCCAAAATCTGAATAGTGCGCTCTGACTGTCCATCCGTCTTGGGGTGAAATGTCGTGCTCAGCTCCACCCGAGTACCTAACTCCTGTTGCACGGCTCTCCAAAACCGTGAAGTAAACTGAATGCCTCTGTATGAAATGATGGAAACTGGAATACCATGCAACTGGACTATCTCCATGATATAGATCTCCGCCAACCGCTCCGATGAATAAGTAGTGCACACAGGTATGAAACGGGCTGACTTGGTCAGCCGATCCACAATGACCCAAATAGAATCAAACTTCCTCACAGTCCGTGGAAGTCCAGATACGAAGTCCATGGTGATTCGCTCCCACTTCCATTTTGGGATCTCAATCTGCTGTAGCAACCCACCCGGACGCTGATGCTCATCTTCACCTGTTGGCAGTTGAGGAACCTAGAAACATAGTCAACTCTGTCCTTCTTCATCCGCCTCCACCAATAGTGCTGCCTCAAGTCCTTATACATCTTCGCAGCACCCGGATGGATGGAATATCACGAGCTATGGCCCTCATCTAGAATAATCTCTCGAAGATCATCCACATTGGACACACAAATACGCCCCTGCATCCTCATCACTCCATCATCCCCGATGGTAACATCTCGAGCATCACCACGCCGAACTCTATCCTAAAGAACAAGCAAATGAGGGTCATCAAATTGCCCCTCCCTGATGCGATCAAATAGAGAAGACCGAGAAATCACACATGCCAAAATCCGGCTAGGCTCTCAAATATCTAATCTAACAAACTGCCTGTCCAAGGCCTGAACATCGATCGCCATAGGTCTCTCTGAGGCTGGTAGATAGGCCAAACTCCCCAAACTTTCTGCCCGGTGACTTAAGGCATCGGCAACCACATTGGCCTTGCCCGGGTGATAAAGAATAGTAATATCATAATCCTTTAACAACTCTAACCATCACCTCTGACGCATATTCTGGTCCTTCTGCTTAAGCAAGTGCTTCAAACTCTGATGATCAATGTAAATCGCACAAGAATCTAATACAAATCATGACGCCAGATTTTCAAGGCATGAACAATGGCAGCTAACTCAAGATCGTGAACAGGGTAGTTCTTCTCATGCACCTTCAGCTGTCAGGACGCGTAGGCAATCACCCTACCGTCCTGTATAAATACCGCTCCAAGTCCAACCCGTGAGGCATCACAATAAATCGTATAGGACCCTAAACTGGTAGGCAACATCAAGATTGGGGTCGAAGTCAAAGTTGTCTTGAGCTTTTGGAAGCTCGCCTCACACTCCTCTATCCACTGGAAGGGGCACCCTTTTGGGTCAATCTGGTCATAGGTGCTGCGATCGAAGAGAACCCCTCCATAAACCGACGGAAATAACCCGCCAAACTAAGGAAACTACGAATATCAGTAGCTGAGGAGGGCCTGGGCCAACCCTACACGGCCTCCACCTTCCTCAGATCCACTCAAATACCCTTGCTCGACACTACGTGGCCTAGGAATCCCACCGAACTCAGCCAAAACTCACATTTAGAGAACTTTCCATATAATCACTTCTCCCTCAGAGTCTGAAGCACTATCCCCAGGTGCTGCTCATGCTTTTCTCGACTCCGGGAATATACCAAAATATCATACATAAAAACAATCACAAACGAGTCAAGTTATGGCCTGAATACACTGTGCATCAAATGCATGAAAGCTGCTGGGGCATTAGTCAGTCCGAAAGACATAACGAGGAACTCGTAATGACCATGCCGAGTCCCGAAGGCAGTCTTCGGGATATCTTGCTCCCGAATCTTCACCAGATGATAACCGGAGCACAAATAAATCTTGGAGAACACTTGTGCGCCCTATAGCTGATCAAATAAGTCATCAATACATGGCAAAAGGTACCGGTTCTTCACTTTAACTTTGTTCAACTGGCGATAGTCAATACAGATACGCATTGAACCGTCCTTCTTCTTCACAAACAACATAGGGTCACCCCAAGGCGAAACATTAGGTCGAATGAAACCCTTACCCAACAACTCCTGTAACTGATCCTTCAACTCCTTCAACTCAGGAGGAGCCGTGCGGTACGAGGGAATAGAAGTGGTCTGAGTGCCCGGCAACAAATAAATACCAAAATCGATATTTCTGTCGGGAGGCATGCCCGAAAGATCAGCTGGAAACACATCGGAGAAATCTCGTAGCACTGGGACTAAATCAATAGAAGGGGTGTCAACACTGATATCCCTCACATAAGCTAGATAAGCAGCACACCCATTCTCAACCATACGTTGAGCTTTAAGAATGGAAATAACACGGCTCGGGGTGTGATCTAGAGTACCACTCCACTCAATACGTTGAATGCCTAGCATAGCCAGCATCATGGTCTTGGCATGACAATCAATAATAGCGTGATGGGGTGACAACCAGTCCATGCCTATAATAATATCGAAGTCAATCATACCGAGCACTAAAAGATCAGCCCTGGTCTCAAAACCACAAATAGTGACCAAACACGACCGATACACATGGTCCACAACCAGAGAATCTCCCACCGGAGTAGAAACATAAACGGGGGCACTCAAATAATCCTGAGGCCCACCCAGATGTGAAGCAAAATAAGAAGACACGTATGAAAAGGTAGAACCATGATCGAATAGAACCGATGCCTCTCTAGTGACTAACCAAGATAATACACGTGATAACAGAATCAGAGGTGACGGCTGCGGTGCAACTAGGAATAGCATAAAATCTGGCCTGGCCCATCGCTCAAGGGCGGCCTCTATCACCCTGATCCCCACCCCTGGCTGGCTGGACAGGTGGGGTGGCAGCTGGAGCTGGAACGATGGCCTGCTGACCCTGTGGAGCATGCTGAGGCTGTAAAGTCAGTGAAGGCGCACCTCTCCCAGGTCTGGGGCACTCCCTAACTCGATGGAGAGTATCCCCGCACTCATAACAAGCTCTGGGAGGGAACGGTGGCTGTGACTGACTGGGTCTGCTCCCGCTAGACTGACCCTTGGAGGTACCCCGCGCAGGAGGCGCGCTGGAAACTAGGGGAGCATAGTAAGGCTCCTGAGGTGTTGGGGAAGCTGGAGTACCATCGGCTACTAGAAATGATGAATGAACTAGATGACCGGAATAACCCCTGCCATATCGACCCGCTGTAGTAGTACAGGCACCATAGAAATGACCCGACTCACGAGACCTCTTGGCCTCCCTCTCTCCTTGCTCCCTAGCAAGTATACACTCAATCCGTCTGGGAATACTCACCGCCTACTGATAAGGCACATCCATCTCTAGCTCCCTAGCCATGCTGGACCGGATAAGTGGAATAAGACCCTTAATAAACCTCCGTACTCTCTCCCGGACCGTGGCGACCAGCCGATGCTTGTATGGCCAACCGGGTGTAACTGATGGCATACTCAGATACTGTCATAGAGCCCTGGCGCAACCGCTCAAACTCCAATCACCAAGCATCCTTGAGGCTCTAGAGAACAAGCTCCCTCATAAACATGTCACAGAACTGTGTCCAAGTCAGCGAGGCAGACTTGACTAGACTATCCAACTCATATGAACACCACCAATCATAAGCGGGCCCTCGAAGCTGAAAAGCAGTAAAAGAAACCCCACTAGACTCCACTATGCCTATAGTACGGAGGATGCGGTGACACTCCTCCAGAAATCCAAAGGCGCCATCTGAAGCTAGGCCACTGAACAATGGGGGATCATACTTCTTAAACCTCTCCAACCTGCGCTGCTCATCCTCGGAGGCAACTGACCCACCTCCGGGCTGTACTGGTGCGGCAGGCAGTATAGGAATAACCTCTAAAACCTGCTCCATTGGCATTCGCTACTTAGGAGTGTGTGCTACGGGAGTCTGGGCCCCTCCCCCGGCCTGAGATGTGGCTGCAGCGAGAGGAAGCAACCCCGCCTGAGCCAGAGTAGTGTATATCCTCATAAACTAGGCCAGAGTCTCCTGGAGTGCTCGAGTTGTAGTATTTGTAGTAGGTGTACCAGGTGCCTGTGCTCCAGCCTGATCCACCGGTGGTGCCTCAGCGGCAGCGCGCACGGGTGCTATGGCTGCACCTCGGGCGCGTACTCGGCCTCTACCCCAGCCTCGACCTCTGGCGGCGGCAGCAGGGGCACGGGTGCCTGATCCTCATCATCTGTGAGAGAATAGAAGATAGAAGTTAAGAATTGGTGTCAAATCATCGCTCGACAAGGAATACGAAAGAAATGAAGATTTTTCCTGAACAGTTACATAGCCCCTCGTAGATAAATACGGACGTCTCCGTATAGATCAGCGAGACTCTAATAAACCAGCCTGTGTCCCGTGACTTCTGTGAACCTAGAGCTCTGATACCAACTTGTCACAACCCTGGTTCACCAATCGTGAACCTGTCATGACGGCACCCAGTCTTCGCGACTAGGTAAGCCTAACACAATTGTGGAATTTATAGCCTTTACGAACAACAAGAAAATAAAAGCAGAATAACATAGAAAAATATAATAGGTGCCACTTGACATATACATTTTCTAATAATTACTGAAAATATAACCTCCAAGACCCGGAAACTCACGGGCAAACACATGCTAAAGAGTGTAAAACTATAGTTCTATCCTCCAAGAATATATATACAACCGAAACAAACGGAAATGAAAAAATGTAGCTAAGGACGAACAGAAGGAGACTCTCTAAATCTGTGGATGCAGCAGATGCATACCTCAAGTCTCCTGAAATAGCTACTGCTGAATTACCTAGTATGGGCATGTCCTGATGTACCTGGATCCGCACAACAAAAGTGTGCGGAAGAGTAGCATGAGTACACCATGGCGATACTCAGTAAGTGCCAAGCCTAACCTCGATGGAGTAGTGATGAGGAAGGTCAGGGCCCTACTGAGAGAAAATAATAACAACAATATCGAACAGTGCCAAATAGGAGTAAATCTGAAATAACAGCAAATAAGATAGAAACTACAAGTCATTGACAATTGAGCTAAACAAGGAACAATAACACAACAAGTACAGAATCAAAGCACAAGATCTCCGGAAATTGAACATGCAGTCCATTTAATTCAGTAGCACAGGATCTCCGATAATCGAACCCGTAGTCCATTTATATCACTGACCAGGATCTCCAGGACTTGAACCCGCAGTCTATTTATATCAATAGCTAGGATCTCCGTGAATTGAACCCGCAGTCCATTTATATCAGTAGCCAGGATCTCCGGGAATTGAACTCGCAGTCCATTTATATTAGTAATACAGGATCTCCGGGAATTGAACCTGCAGTCCATTTATATCAGTATCATAGGATCTCCAGGAATTGAACCCCCAGTCCATTTATATCAATATCACAGGATCTCCAGAAATTGAACCCGCAGTCCATTTATATCAGTAATACAGGATCTCCACAAATTGAACCCGTCGTCCATTTATACCTGTAACACATGATCTCTGGGAATCGAACCCGTAGTCCATAGAACAACACAATCAAACAGGGAGAATACACAGAGAAAAATGAAATACACTACTACAATTAACAATTAAATTCAATCTCA
Source organism: Nicotiana noctiflora (assembly GCA_032618575.1). Lineage (NCBI taxonomy): Eukaryota > Viridiplantae > Streptophyta > Magnoliopsida > Solanales > Solanaceae > Nicotiana > Nicotiana noctiflora. The sequence goes on from JASVEL010007263.1 coordinate 70,633, forward strand.
ACATGTTCAACGTAATTTAAATTAAGACAAATCGGCATTTAGATAATTAATCCTATCTAATTATGCTCCTCTAACTAACTTGGGATAAGTCTTGCATTTAACCAAGTCAAATAACAGAGATAACACCGATTGAATAATTCAAGTAAAGTGGATTTTCAACAATTTGCACAAGTACACACCCTTCACCTCGCGTACAAGGCATTTAAATCAACACATAATATATCCTAAGGGGAGAGGTCCCCCACATAAGGTTAGACAAGCCACTTACCTCAACCTGGTACAAAACTACAAAGAAACAATGCTCTTGCCACGAGTATCCGACTCCGAGTTGCCCAAATCTATTCAAACCAATTGCATAGTGTAAATAACATCGCAAGTAACTGATTACACTGTTAAATTTGAAGCTAAGGCGCGAAAATGGGTAAAATGACCAAAATACCCCTCTAGCCATCTTCTCGAAATCGAAATATATTTTACGTTTTCAGGACCCCCCTACTCACACGAGTCTAACCATATAAAAATCTCCCAAATCGAAGGTCAAATCCCCCCTCAAATCATCAAAATTAGTTCTATGAAATTTACCCCAAGTTTCATCAAAAATCCAAATTTAATGGAGGAATTCGAGTTTATATTAGTAGATATTAATCATAAAGGAGTAAGAAATCATTACCCAATAATTGCCTCTGAAAAACCCTAGAAAAATCTTCCAAAACCGATCTCTATAGCTTGAGTCTGAGCAAAAATGGAAGAACCCTCGTTTTTGAAATGTTATATTCTGCCCAGGTATTTGTTCAATGCGATCGCATACAAGGGACTGCGATCGCGTAGAGTAAAATTTGAAGCCCCCAAAATTATACTACGTGATCGCAGCCTAAAGCTTGCGATCTCAGAAGGTGAAGAATTTATACAATACGATCGCATGAAGGCCTATACGATCGCGTAGAAGAAATTGACCGATGAGGCACAGACTCAAATTACACTATGCGATCGCGGACAAGGAGTGCGATCGCATTGAAGAAGGAAGCAGACCTATGCGATCGCGGACTAGACATTACGATCGCATTGAAAAAAAATTAGGACCCCTCACCATACACTATGTGATCGCAGGGAAACCTATGTGATTGCATAGAGTAAATGTCTGCAACAGAAATCTGCAATGTTCATAACTCTGGAATTGATTTGTTGAGCATCCGAAACACACCCGAGGCCCCCGGGACCTCAACCAAACCCACAGACATGACCCATAACATTGTTCAAACTTGTTCAAATCCTTAAACCACCTAAAATAACGCCGAAAACACAAATTAACCAAGGATTCAAGCCTGTGAACTTTGAATTCTAACCAAACAAATTTTCGATCAAAAACCTATCCAAAACTTGTCCGAATGACCTGAAATTTTGCACGCACATCCAAAATAACAAGATGAACCTACAGTAACTTCCAGAATCCCAAACCGAACATCGGATCAAAAATTCACTATCGGACCAGAATTTGAAAATTTTCAAACTTCGGCATTTCAAGCCTAAATAAGCTACAGACCTCCAAAATATATTCCGAACATGCTCTCAACCCCAAAATCACTAACTGAGCTAACATAACCATCAGATTCCCATTCCGAGGTCGTCTTAACACTGTTCCAAATATGGACCATTTTTCAACTATTAAGCTCTCATTTAGGGACTAAGTGTCCCAAAATACTCTGAATTCTAGAACCAAACATCTCAGCAAACCAAAATAGCAGAAATGGACTTAGGGAAAGTAGTTAATGGGGGATTGGGGCATAAATTCCAAAAATGACCGGCCCGGTCGTTATAATTTTATAAGAAATAACGCATTTTTGCATTTTCCATTCTTCATCAATCCAATGAGTAGTTACAGTAAGATAATCATAGTCATTACAACTTCTACCAATATCAGTGGTAATAGAAATCCGATAATCTATATGAGTAAATACATACCGCAAATATTATTCATATTCATATTTGTATTTATAAATATCGCTCTTTACGGTTGCGCGAGGCCATCATTTATAAGTAGGATTAAAAAATTTTCTAATATAATGCACAAAGTGAGGGTTAGAAGGAAAACTATAGGGTAAGCACATAACAGTAACCATTTTTGCTAATTCTTTACGATCTTTATTTGGATCGTAATATAAAATACCACCAGTCACAGTGTTAATTCCTGGTTGAACTAGATTTGACCCAGTACTAGGGTTAACCTCAGTACTTCTCCCCTCTACATGTGCTCTCATTTGAAGATATATAGCTTTATCTCTAGGGTATGTTTTTATGTATCAAATCAAACTACCCGTACGCTACGGTCTCTAGCAAATTTATGAGCCAACAACCCCCACAAGTATTACACTTAGCCTTATTTTGTTCTCTTAGTTGAGCAAAAAAGTTCCAAACAAGTGATGTTTCGGAACATCTGGAACGATGTCTATTAAAAGTAAGGGTTACTACAGGGGGGTCAGGGGGCATCATTTGAATTATTATCAGTTGGGTTAATAATATGACTAGTAGGTGTATCATCTAAATTCGGTTGTGTTTCATCTAAATCTTCATTTTCCTCATCATTTTCATCAATATTTTCATTAGGATAAAGAGCAATCATATATTCAGCATTTAATTGTTCACCTGGTGCAACATCACGGAAAAATTGACTATTACTAAATTACAAACAAGGGTTATCACTATCAAGAATAATAGGTGCAGGAGGACGGGTAACAGGTCTAGGCGGGGAGCCAGGGAGGGGTAGTAGCTTGGCGACTAGATTCACGAATTTTAGATTTCCCCTTACCACCAAACATTTTTTTCAAAGAAAATGTCATATTAATTAAAATTATACAAACTAAAACAAACAACACTATATTATTAAAACTTAAGAGTTAGAACAAGTTTATCCAACTGACGAACAATTTCTTGAAAAGTGAATAACGTTAAAGACTTGAATACTTCAATTCACCAACTTCACAATTATTCACAAAATTGCAATAATAAAGTAAGCAATCATAGAAGAAAATTAGAGAGAGATTGATGAATTTGTGAGTAAAAATGAAAGAATGAGGGGGTATTTATAGTTGAGAATAGGGAAAGTACAATTATAAAAAGTTTTGGGTTAAAACAAAGTTTAGGGGCTAAATAACTATTTTTTAAACTTCCCAACGGCTTAAATTAAGGGCCAACGACTACTTTTTTAATTTCTAGCCGTTGGTTTTTTTTTTAAATATTACCATTGGGCCCGTGAGACCCAGTTGAACCGACCCAGGCCTGCCTACCGGTCCTGGGCTTAACGATTCCGGGCTCGCGGGATTTTTGGTTGAGACCAGCCCACAATGGGCTTTTGCACCATTAGAGACCGGCCCGTTTGAGACCAGCCCATTTGGCCCGTGGTCCCGAGCCTGGTTCGAGATGGGCTCGTCCCACAATACAGCCTTAGGTTCGAACCAAAACCCAGTTAACCATTCCCCCACGAACCCAAATATATAATTTATTTTGAAATCGGACCTCAAATTGAGGTTCAAATCCCCAATTTTCAAAAAACCTTGGTTCTACCTAAAACACCCAATTTTCCCCATGAAAATCATTGATTTGAAGTTGAAATCATGTTAAAAGATGTTAAGAATTAAAGAAAGTTAGTTAAAAATGACTTACAATTGATTTGGAGAAGAAGAAATTCTTGGAAATCGCCTAAGTGTGTTTATGTTTTGAGAGAATATGAAAAATGGGTTTAAAATCGTCTAAATATAAAAGTTCCAGGTCTCTGATATGGGAGTTACGAACCCTAACATCTGCTGGCTTGGGAACTGCGAACATGGGTTTGGGAATTGCGAACATAGGTTTGGGAATTGCAAAGCTTGGGAATTGCGAAACATGGGAATTGCGAACATGAGTTTGGGAATTGCGTATCTTGGGAATTGCAAACATAGTTATGGGAATTGCGAAGCCTGGGAATTTCGAACATGGGTTTTGGAATTGCGAAGGGAGGTTGGGAAATGCGAAGCCTGCAGGCCTGCAATTCCTTTAGTCCAAAATTTCACCTTGTAGCCTATCCAAATCTCACCCGAGCCCTCGGGGCTCCAAAACAAATATACACACAACCTCAAAAATATCCTACAAGCTTGTTCGTCTACTCAAATCACCAAAATGACATCATAAAATCGAATTAAACCTCAAGATTAATGAAATTTCTCTAAACTTCTTTAAACATCAAATTTGCATTTAAGGTCCGAATCACATTAAATGGATTCCGTTTCTTTCCAAACTTTACAAAAATATTTTAAATCCTATATAAGACCTGTACCAGGCGCCAGAATCAAGATATGGGCATGATACTAACATGTTGTAATTAAAATTCATTTCCAAACCTTATAAACAATTTCAGAAAACAATTTCTTTCAAAATTCATTTCTCGGGCTTGGGACCTTGAAATTCAATTCCGGACATACGCCCAAAGTCCCATATTTTCCTACGGATCCCCTAAAACCGTCAAATCAAGGGTCCGAGTCCATTTACTCAAAATGTTGATCAAAGTCAAATTCATTCATTTTATAGTCAATACTTATCATTTTTCACAGATTTTCACATTTAGGCTTCCGGCTACGTGCCCAGACTGCACACACAAATCAAGGTGATGCTAAGAGAGGTTTTTAAGGCCTCGGAATGTAGAATTTTATTTTCATCACATTCTCCACCTCTAAAATAGTTGTTAATCCTCGAATGGACAAAAGAATGGAGTAGTTGAGTGGGGAAAAAGATGGGGAAAATGGCTCCGCATATCAAACTCGGACTCCCAGGTCGATGCCTTAGGAGGCTGACATCTCCATTGATCACGAATAGAAGGAAAACTCTTCGATCTCAACCGATGAATATGCCGGTCTAGAATAGCTATCGACTCATCTTCATAAAACAAGTCCCTGTCCAACTGGACACTGCTGAAATCTAACACATGGGATGGATCACCGTGATATTTCTGAAGCATGGAACATGAAACATTGGATGCACGACAGATAAGCTCAATGACAATGCAAGTCTATAAGCCACCTCTCTCACTCGATCAAGAATCTCAAACAGGCCAATGAACCTAGGGCTAAGCTTGACCTTCTTCCCAAATCTCATCACGCCCTTCATATGTGACACTCGAAGCAATACCCACTCATCGACCATGAAAGCCAAATCTTTAACATTGCGGTTGGCATAACTCTTTTTCCTGGACTGAGCTGTACGAAGCCTATTAAGAATGATCCTGGCCTTGTCCAAGGCATCCCAAACCAGATCCGTACCTAACAACCGAGCCTCTTGTAGCTCAAACCATCCAACTGGAGACCGATACCGTGTACCATATAAAGCCTCATAGGGAGCCATCTAAATACTCGAGTGGTTGCTGTTTTAATAGGCAAACTCCGCTGAGGGCAAAAACTGATCCCACGAGCCTCCAAAGTCAATAACACAAGCTCGAAGCACATCCTCCAAAATCTTAATAGTCCGCTCGGACTGCCCGTCTGTCTAAGGATGGAATGTTGTGCTCAACTCAACCCGCATGCCCAACTCTCATTGAATTGCTCTCCAGAAACGTGAGGTAAATTGCATACTTTGGACCAAAATGATAGACACGGGCACACCATGAAGACGAACAACCTACCAGTTATAAATCTGAGCTAACCTCTCAGAAGTATAGGAGACTGTCATAGGAATGAAATGCACTGACTTGGTCAGCCTATCAACAATGACCCATACTGCATCGAACTTCTTCTGAGTCTACGGGAGTCCAATAACAAAATCCATAGTGATCCGCTCCCACTTCCACTCGAGAAACTCAATCCTCTGTAATGAACCACCAGGCCTTTGATGCTCGTACTTAACCCGCTAACAATTTTAACACCGAGCCACATATGCAATGATATCCTTCTTCATTCACCCCACCAATAATGCTACCGCAAATCCTGATACATCTTTGCGACGCCCGAATGAATAGAGTACCTGAAGTTATAGACCTTCTCTAAAATCAACTCTCGGAGTCCATCCACATTAGGCATACAAACTCGACCATGCAATCTCAAAGCTCCATCATCACCAAAAGTAGCCTGCTTGGCACATATGTGCTGCATTGTGTCTCCGAGGACACACAAATGGGGCTTATAATAGTGCTTATCATGGATAAGCTCCAATAAAGAAGAATGAGTGACCGTGTAAGCTAACACACGACTCGACTAAAAAACATCTAGCCTCATGAAATGATTGGCCAAAGCCTGAACATCCAAAGCAATTGATCTCTCACCGACTGGAATAAAAGTGAGACAACCCATACTGGCTGACTTCCTACTCAAAGCATCGGCCACCACATTAGCCTTTCCCGAGTGATATAAGATGGTGATATCATAGTCATTCAACAACTCTAACCACCGCATCTGCCTCAAATTCAACTCCTTCTGCTTTAACAAATACTAAAGACTCTTGTTATCAGTGAACACCTCACATGCCACGCCATACAAATAATGCCTCCAAATCTTCAATGCATGAACAATGTCAGCTAACTCCAAATCATAAATCAGATAGTTCTTGTCATGAATCTTCAACTGTCGTGAAGCATAGGAAATGAACTTGCCATCTTGCATCAACACTACACCAAGTCCAATACGAGAAGTATCACAATAAACTATATAAAGCCCCGAACCTGTCGGCAAAAAAACCACCGGTGCCGTAGTCAGAGTTGTCTTGAACTTCTGAAAGCTCGCCTCACACTCATCCGACCATCTGAACTGGGCATCTTTCTGGGTCAACCTGGTCATCGGAGCTGCAATAGATGAGAACCCCTGCACGAACGAATGATAGTAGCCTACCAATCCCAAGAAACTCCAAATCTCTGTCATTGATGATGGTCTAGGCCAGTTCTTGACTGCCTCAATCTTCTTCAGGTCAACCTAAATACCCTCTGCTGATACAACATGACCCAGAAATGCAACTGAACTCAACTAGAACTCACTCTTCGAGAACTTAGCATATAACAGACTATCCCTCAAGGTCTGAAGAACCACTCTAAGATGTTGTTTGTACTTCTCCCGGCTGTGGTAATAGATAAGAATTTCATCAATAAAGTATATTATGAATGAATCCAAATATGGCCTGAACACTCTGTTCATCAAATCCATAAAAGTTGCTGGGGGCATTTGTCAACCAGAATGACATCACCAAGAACTCATAATGCCTGTACCGAGTGCCGAAAGCTATCTTAGGGACATGAGATGCCCTAATCCTCAATTGATGTTAGCTAGATCTCAAGTCGATCTTTGAAAATACCTTGGCACCCTGAAGTTGATCGAACAATTCATCAATCCTCGACATCGGATACTTATTCTTGATGGTAACCTTGTTCAATTGCCGATAATCAATACACATTCTCATTGACACATGCATCTTCTTAAAAAACAATATCGGTGCACCACAAGGAAAAATACTAGGCCTAATAAAACCCTTTTCAAGCAATTCTTGAAACTTTTCCTTCAACTCTTTCAACTTAGACGGGGCCATACGATACGGTAGAATAGAGGCTGAGTGTCCGAAGCTAAATCAATGCAAAAGTCAATATCTCTTTTGGGTGGCATACCCGGTAGGTCTGAAGGGAATACCTCAGGAAACTCACAGACAACGGGCACAAACTCAATAGAAGGAACCTCAACACTAGGATCACGAACATAGGCCATATAGGCCATAACACCCCTTCTCGACCATACATCGAGCCTTCATATAAGAGATAAAACTACGGGTAGAATGACCAGAAGTCCCTCTTCATTCTACACGAGGTAAACTCGGTAAGGCTAAGGTCATAGTCTTGGCATGACAGTCCAAGATATCATGATAAGGTGATAACCAGTCCATCTCCAATATAACAACGAAGTCAACCATGTCGAGAAGAAGAAAATCTACTCGAGTATCAAGACCACCAATCACAACTATACATGAACGATGGACTCAATTTACAACAATAGCATTACTCACCGGTGTAGACACATAAATAGGGGAACTCAAAGAATCACTAGGCACGATCGGATACGGTGCCAAATCTAATCGAAGTTTCTCTACCACAAACCAAAATAGTACTTGTACCTCTACCTCTAATACCTTTACCTCCACATTTAGCATCTCTACCTCCACCTCTAATACCTCTACCTCCACCTTTAATACCTCTACCTCCACCTCTATCTAACCGAGCGGGCTGGAAGTCCCTCCATGAACGTTCTCACTATCTCTCACGGTGGAAAAATGATAGGAGCACGACGGGCCAAGTCAGTGAATCTGATCTCATACTAAGTAACAATTATAGAACCCCGCTGGAGATGCTCAAATTGCCTCTGATAGACCACTCTCTGAGTGATGGGGAGAAACTTCTCCAGAAATAGCTACGTGAATTATTCTCAAGTCAAAGCCGATGACCTAACTAGTATAGCCAATCAATAATCTCTTCAATAGGTCTTGGCAGATCCAGACAAGCGAAAAGTAGCATAATCAACCCCATTGGTCTCCATGATCCCCATGTTCCTAAGAACCTCATGACAACTGCCTAAATAATCTTGGGATCCTTAGAAGATGCACCGCTGAAAGTAGTAGTGAAGAGCTTGGTGAAACTTATCCAACCTTCTCAAAGCCTCTAAAGACGAAGGATCTATCACCGGTCTGAGCTGCAGTTCAACTAAAGAAGCGGTACGTGACCTCGCCATTCACGAAAGAACAAAGTGTCATGCCCCAAAATCCAAGGAGCGTGACCGGCGCTCAACCGAGTAAACCCGACTGAGCAAGCCAGTTAGGTTTCATTATTTCCAAACAACCTCATGAGTAAATAAGAGATGCATTCCTCTAATCGGACTTAGTAAGTATTTTATTAACAAGTTTCATTTCCTTTCCATTAGCAACTTAAATCATATTATCAAAATATCATAAGTGTTATAAGTCTTTGCCAAACAACATTCTTACTTTAATTCCAAGAACCGACGCTACCCACAACCTACTACGGAGCCTCTAAACACAGCTGAAGAGTAATGTAATATGGAAATAACGGTAACAAGGCTCCGGCTATACCTCAAAAGTGAACATCTAAAATAAGATGACGTGCAATATACACCCTTGAAAGAGAAAGGGGCTCACCAAGACCTTTGCGAGGAAGGATGCTCCGCTACACACGACCGGCACTATCCGCTATGGAGCCACCTACATTTATAAAAATAATATAGCGCCCCAGCAAAAGGGACGTTAGTGCCATTGAATAGCACTAGTATGTATAACTAAACACCATCTAATTAGAAAGAACTATCAAACAAGGATAAATAAATCATTACACCTTGTCATTAGAAAGAATTGTCAAAAAGAATAAAGTGATCATAAAATAAATCAAAAGCTTTAACAATCCCCACATCAACAAATAAAAGGGATCACATAGCTTTCACATAATTTCCATACCTCTAGGTTGCGTTTCATAGCCCGTCATAGGGTTCATATATCATATTATACACCTATGTGTTTCATAGCCCGTCCATATGTTCCATATATCATATTATACACCTATGCATTTCATAACCCGTCCATAGGTTCCATATATCATATTATACACCTATGTGTTTCATAGCCCGTCCATAAGTTCCACATATCATATTATACACCTATGCGTTTCATAGCCCGTACATAGATTCCACATATCATATTATACACCTATGTGTTTCATAGCCCGTCCATAGGGTCATCATATTATATTATACACCTATGAATTTCGTAGCCCGTCCATAGGATTCACATATCAATTAATTGGCACATGGGGCCACAATCATTATAACATACTTGGCACTAGGCCATATTTCATAACTCAATCTCTTATTTCCCACATTTCACATTATTCCACATATTTCACACCAATATCAATTTAACCAACAAGCCATTCAATTCAAGATGTTAAATACACATGAGGGGAACCATGTATCCTCGGCATATACAATATCTCAGAGAGCATACACCTCAATTTTATTGATTATGGAACTTTAAACATCGGGAGCTCTTCAAAATCAATAGAGGGGAGTACACCAAACCCGCAATAAAAACACACATCAAAGGCATAAGAAAATAATCACACCAATTATTCTTGAATCCTTCTATTCTTTTTTTAATCATGATATTATACAATTATAATTCAAGTTCTCGGCACATTGGCCACAGTCTACTTCCCAAATTCATTTGATTACTATAAACATTTATACACATAGAGGATTTCACATAGTTTGGCATATGATATGCAACTTAGTCTCAATTTAAGGTCCTAGCATCTCAATACATGATTCATATTCCTTTCACCCTTTTTAAGTTATCAACAATAACGCATTAATCATATTGGAATGCATCTTTCACAATTATAGGGCCACAACACCAACTCATGTAAAATTCCAATCACAACAAGAATCAAAAGTTCAATCTTACCATATTTACACAGTCACTTACTTCACTTCCAAACATCTTTGTACATTACCAACAACTAGACACAGCCAATCAAATACATTTGGTACACATAAGAACAATTTGGACGATCAACCATAACGGGTTTTCTTACACAATTTGGCATCAAAATCTCAATTTAAACTTGACTCGAAGTCTAGGCATTTTAGCTTATAGTTTCCATTTTTTTCACATATCTTCATTTACCAAGAATAACATACTAAACATATTGAGGTACATCTTTTACATATATTCTTACAACACCCAAATCCTTTGAAATAGTGAATACCACATAAATCAAATTCCGGACTTACAACATATGAAGGGACACCATGGGAGCTCAATTTCTAACAAGAGGGAGTTTTAGCCATACATACCTTTCTTGAGCTTTCCTTTAATTAATACGATATTCCGGAAATTCTAGAAACTTCAATCTATTTTAGGACATAGAAAAATTGAACACAAATTAGGAAGGTATTCATAATTCTAGCTCATTTGAGCAATTTATCAAATACTAGTAGGGCATCTTGATTCAAATCCCCTTTTCAAGAATTTCTTCATTCTCTAACCCAATCTTTACTTATTTATGTTAAACAATCTTCCCATAAACCTAAGTTATACAATAATGTATACACAATACTAATATACCGAAGAATCATACCTCAATAACTCATCTTTTGGTCGGGGTCCCCCCACCCCCCGCCTCCATTATTTTCGGGGTCAGTTGGAAAGTGACGCTGATACCTGCAAATTAACACCAAACGGATTGACGGTGAGAACACTGTTGGGATTGGTATGGGGCACCTTGTTACTGGGCATAAAATTATTATTTTTGCCGTGATGGACAGACTCAGCTTCAACGTTCAAGGGAGCAGACTAAGAGTTTGAAATTTCTGAGCTGACCTGACCCGAATTAAGACTTCAAAGAATAAGCATAAAATAGGGTGTACTATGGAGATTCATATTAAATCACCACTATTATCCTTCGCCCCACGGTGGGCGCCAAACTGCTTACCTTAAAATTGAATAACAAATAAATTTGTACGCGATTTTAGGGATACATGGTTTGATTCAACACAAATAACTAAGAATATTAGATAAATGAAGTAAAGATAAAATAAGCGATCAAATCAATCGTGATATTATGGTCAAGCCTGCACTTGGGATGAACATCGACCTCGTCCTCGATTGGACCCCCAATTCGAGCTCGATCGTGAACGAAGAATAAGATAAGTGAAGAAGAACTTTAGTAGTAGCTAGAAGGCATAAAATAAACTTGTGTTGCTTTTATTCGTGTGTGATAAAAGAAAAACATCTCATTTATATAGTAGAAGAGTTTTACCCTTAGCATAAGTCTAAAAAAGTAAAAAACTTTCTTTCTCGTTAATTACTTATCCATAACCAACATCGAGTGAGATTCACGACGTGATACGTGCGAATATCACGGCCCTTTTTCCGTCATGTATAACCGTTCACTGTGTTTTGCGAGGTCTTAGAAATCATTTTTGGCCTGGGGCGAGTCGTGTTACTATACTTGATGATAAGCACATCGTTCACTCTTCCTGGATCTCGATATGAAGGGTCTTTAACCTCGATTACAATCTCATGCATCCAAACCCTTCTTTCGTTTTCTCACCGGGAAATCGGGATACTGTAACGACCCGACCGGTCGTTTTAGAAAATTACGCCCCAATCCCTAATTTAATTGTTTCCCCTAAGTTCATTTCTGCTATTGTGGGTTGCCGGGAGAGTCGGTTCCGAAAATTTGAGCATTTTGGGACACTTACTCCCTAAATAAGAGCTTTGAAACTAGAAAACGGTCCGTAGCCGGAACAGTGTTAAGACGATCTCGGAACGGAAATCCGATGGTTCCATTAGCTCCGTTAGGTGATTTCGGGGTTAGGGAGCGCGTTCGGAATGTATTTTGGAGGTCCGTAGCTCAATTAGGCTTGAAATGCCGAAGGTTGAAATTTTGGCGAATCCGAACGATAGGTGAGATTTTGATCCGGGGGTCGGAATGGATTTCGGACAATTTCTGTAGCTTCGTTATGTGATTTTGGATATGTCCGCAAATTTTCAGGTCATTTGGACGTCGTTTGGTTGGGTTTTGGATCGAATGTTAGTTTTGAAAGTTTTGAAGAAACTTAGGCTTGAATCCGTGTGTAATTGGTGATTTTGATGTTTAGGATGGTGTTTTTATGATTGGAACAAGTTCGTATCGTGTTTTGGAATATGTTGGTGGTTTTCGTTGGGGTCCCGGGGCCTCGAGAGGATTTCGGACCATCGATCGGGCATTTGAACTTGGAAAAGGCCTGCTGTAAAATTGCAGGTTTCTGCCCAGGCATTAAGCCTTCGCGTTTGCGAGGCATGGGCCGCGTTCGCGAAGGCTTGGCAGAGTAAAGCATCGCGTTCGCGATAAGGGGTGTCGCGTTCGCGTAGGCAAGGTAAGGTGAAGCTTCGTGTTCGCGTGACTTGGGGTCGCGATCGCGTAGAAGAAAAGGGTAGAGCTTCGCGTTCGCGTGGGAGTGTACGCGTTCGCGTAGAGGAAGGACCCGGCGGCTGGGAGATTGTTCATCGCGAACGCGTGATGGAGCGTCGCGTTCGCGAAGGGTAACTGGGGCTAAGTATCGCGAACGCGTGGGATGGCGTCGCGTTCGCGAAGAGGAAGTTGGGTTGTTCATCGCGAACGCGTGAACAGTAACGCGAACGCGATGAGCAATGGGGTCTGGCAGTGAGCTTAAGTTCATAACATAACACCCGCGACCCCCATACACAAAAACGCCATTTTTGAGCTCCAAGAGAGGATTTTGAAGGGGAAACGCTGGGATATCATCGGGAAATCATCGGGGGTAAGTTTCTTGACCTTAATTCGTTGGTTTATCATGAAATCCGTGATTATTTCACCGAAATTGGAAGATTAAAGGTGGGTTTGAGCCCTAGGCCTAAATGTTAGAAAATCTCTGATTTGAGTGGGCAAATGGAGTCCGATTTCGATAAATTTTATATGCACGGACTCGTATTGAGATAAGGAACCCAAATATATATTTTTCGTGATTTTTCGATAAGCGTACCAGAAGTCGGGTTTTGGCAACTTGTGGGTTTCAGTGAAATTTGAGTTATTTTGATTGGGTAATGCCCAATTGGCCTATTTTGACGTGATTCTATTGATTTTTATCAGATATTACACTTGTGGAGGCCGACATTCGTGGCAAGAGGGTTATTTCTTAGCTGTTTTGTACCGGAATTGAGGTAAGTGGCTTGTCTAACTTCGTGTGGGGGACTTTTACCCCTAGGATATTATGTGATACTTTAAATGCCTTGTACGCGAGGTGACGGGCGTGTACATGCGTTGGTTGTTGAACACATACTTTACTCAAAATGTTCTATGAGCGATATTCCTAGTTTTAGATGTCAAATTCGATGTTCCTACCCGGTCGTAGTTAGAAAAGCATGATTTGATAGAATCTAATTGTCTAGTTGCTTAATTGACTTACTTGAGTTTTCTTGGTAATCGCTGGCGCTGTTCATCGGCGAAGTTATCATTAAGCATATTATACTTCTCCCTGTGTATTCCTTTACTTGCTGTGGTTGAGGACTACGGGTTCGATTCCCGAGATCCTGAGATTATTGAAATGAGGACTACGGGTTCGATTCCCGAGATCCCGAGATTATTGAAATAAGGACTACGGGTTCGATTCCCGGAGATCCTGAGTTATTGAGAATGGGACTGTGGGTTCAATTCCCACAGATCCTGGATTTGTTTATTTGAGTTGGTTATTTGTTGTTAGCTTAATTCCTGAGGTTATTGAGATGTGGACTACGGGTTCGATTCCCGAGATCCTGAGATTTATTGAAATGTGGACTACAAGTTCGATTCCCGAGATCCTGACTTATTGGTAGGGACTGCGGGTTCGATTCCCGGAGATCCTGAGTTATCGAGATATTATTGAGGCATGGGCTGCGGGTTCGATTCCCGGAGACCCAGAGGTACTGAGAATGGGACTGTGGGTTCAATTCCCACAGATCCTGGATTCGTTTATTGAGTTGGTTATTTGTTATTAGCTTGATTGTAGACAGTTTCAGTAAACGTCGTAATGTTGTTATTTCGGAAATTATTGTCATTATCTGTTAAACTGTTTATTTTGTTATCATTATATTATTATTGTTTCTCAGTAGGGCCGTGACCTTCCTCGTCACTACTCCATCGAGGTTAGGCTTGGCACTTACTGAGTACCGCCGTGGTGTACTCATGCTACTCTTCTGCACACTTTTGTTGTGCAGATCCAGGTACATCAGAGCAGGCTCGTACTAGGTGATTCTGCAGCTTGCTGGGAGACTTCGAGGTATGATCTGCTACGTCCGCGGATCCGGAGGGCTTCCCTTCTATTCTAGTATTACTAGTTGACATTTTTCTTCATTTCGTTGTTAGGTACTCTTTACACATAGAGCCACAGTTGTATTTCTCTTTTAGTCTGTGTTACCGTGGGGTTCCGGATCTTGGTAGTGTTTTATTTATTGTGTGACGGATGTATGTGCCAAGCGGCACGGATTACATATCTTTTATGTTATTTTCCACTATTTCTTATTTAAGTAATTATAATTTATAGATTCCGCAACGTGTTAGGCTTACCTAGTCGTGGGGACTACTGGGTGCCATCACGACATGTTCACAATTGGTGAACTAGGGTCGTGACAAGTTGGTATCAGAGCTCTAGGTTCATAGGAGTCACGGGACACAGACCGGTTACTTAGAGTCTCGCTGATCGATACGGAGACGTCTGTATTTATCTACGAGGGGCTATGTAACTGTTTAGGAAACTCTTCATTTCTTTTGGATTCCTTGTCGTGCGACATTTTTGGCATCAAAAATCTAAACTACTGCTTTCTATTCTCTCACAGATGGTGAGGACACGAGCTAACCGCGATGATCAGGTACCCGCGCCCCCTGTTGCTGCCGTCAGAGGCCGGGGCCGAGGTAGAGGACGAGGACGCGCCCGAGGTGCACCCACAGCACCATCGCGCGCTGCCGCTGAGGTGCCACCGGTAGACCAGGTTGGAGCGCAGGTACCTGGTACACCGACTACAGCTGCTACTACTCCAGCACTACAGGAGACCCTGGCTCAGTTCATGAGCATGTATACCACTTTAGCCCAGGCAGGACTGCTTCCTCTTGTTGCAGCTACATCTCAGGCCGGGGGAGGGGCCCAGACTCCTGCAGCCGTTACACCAGAGCAGCGTGTGCCAGTGGGACAGGTTCCAGATGTTTTGGTTATGCCTCCTGCTGCCCCAGCACAGTCCGGAGGTGGACCAGCTGCCTCTGAGGACGAGCAACATAGATTGGAAAGGTTCAAGAAATATGACCCTCCAATGTTTAGTGGGTTGGCTTCAGATGATGCATTGGGTTTTCTGGAGGAGTGTCATCATATTCTTCGTACTATGGGGATTGTGGAGACCAGCGGGGTTTCCTTCACTGCTTTTCGGTTTCGTGGGGCCGCTTATGATTGGTGGCGCACGTATGAGTTGGATAGTCCAGAGGAGTCTGCTTCATTGACTTGGACGCAGTTTTCAGATCTGTTTTTGAGGGAGTTTGTTCCACAGAGCCTTAGGGATTCTTGGCGCTCGGAGTTTGAGCGGTTGCGACAGGGCTCCATATCAGTATCGGAGTATGCTATCAGTTTCACCCGCCTAGCCAGGCATGCACCGGCTTTGGCAGCCACGGTTCGGGAGCGAGTGCGGAGATTTATTGAGGGCCTTGTTCCACCTATCCGATCCAGCATGGCCAGAGAGCTTGAGACAGATATATCTTATCAGCAGGCAGCTAGCATTGCCAAGAGGATCGAGAGTATGCTCCCTAGAGAGCGGAGGGAGAGAGAGGCCAAAAGGTCTCGTGAGTGGGGTCATTTCTCTGGTGCCCGCACTTCATCAGCCGGTCGTTTTGGCAGAGGTTATTCCGGTCAACCAGTTCACTCGGCGTTGCCCGCAGCCGGTAGTACTCCAGGCCTTCCAGCATCTCAGGAGCCTTATTATGCTCCCCCAGTTTCCAGTGCACCTCCTACGCGGGGTCCGTCCAGGGGTCAGACTAGTGGGGGTGAGGCCGGTCAGTCACAGCCACCGCGTCCTCCCAGAGCTTGTTTTGAGTGCGGGGATACTCGCCACCTGGTTAGGGAGTGCCCCAGGCGCAGGAGAGGAGCCCCTCATCAGTCATCACAGCATTCGCGTGGTTCTCAGGGCCAGCAGGCTATCATTCCAGCCCCAGCCGCCACCCACCTCGCCCACCATCCAGGGGCGGGGGTCAGGGTTCCAGAGGCCGCCCTCGAGAGGGGGACAGGCCAGATTCTATGCTATTCCTGATCGCGCTGCGGCTGTTGCATCTGACTCTGTTATCACATGTATTATTATGGTTAGTCACAGGGAGGCATCGGTTCTATTCGACCCTGGTTCCACTTTTTCATATGTGTCTTCTTACTTTGCTTCTCACACGGGTGTGCCTCGGGATTCTTTGATGTGCCTCGGGATTCTTTGAGTGCCCCCATTTATGTTTCCACTCCGGTGGGTGATTCTTTGGCTGTGGACCGCGTATATCTTGAGACCAAAGCGGATCTATTGCTGCTTGGGATGGTCGATTTTGATATTATTCTGGGCATGGACTGGTTGTCGCCCCATTATGCTATTCTCGATTGTCACGCCAAGACCGTGACGCTGGCTATGCCAGGCATTCCACGTATTGAGTGGAGTGGTACTCTAGATCACACCCCTAGCCGTGTTATTTCTTTTCTCAGAGCTCAGCGTATGGTTGAGAAGGGGTGTGCTGCTTATCTAGCCTATGCGCGGGACGTCAGTGCTGACACTCCCTCTATTGATTCTGTTCATGTGGTACGTGACTTTGCTGATGTATTTCCAGCTGATCTTCCGGGCATGCCGCCCGACAAAGATATTGACTTTGCTATTGACTTGTTGCCGGCACTCAGCCCATTTCTATTCCACCGTACCGTATGGCTCCTCCTGAGTTGAAGGAGTTGAAGGATCAGTTACAGGAGTTATTGGGCAAGGGTTTTATTCGACCCAGTGTTTCGCCTTGGGGTGCTCCCGTATTGTTTGTGAAGAAAAAGGACGGTTCTATGCGTATGTGTATTGACTATCGTCAGCTGAACAAGGTTACAGTGAAGAACCGGTATCCTTTGCCCCGTATTGATGATTTATTTGACCAGCTACATGGCGCACATGTGTTTTCTAAGATTGATTTGCGCTCTGGGTATCACCAGCTGAAGATTCGGGAGCCAGATATCCCGAAGACTGCCTTCAGGACCCGGTATGGTCACTATGAGTTCCTCGTGATGTCTTTTGGGATGACTAATGCCCCAGCAGCTTTCATGCATTTGATGCACAGTGTATTGAGGCCTTATCTGGACACATTCGTGATTGTCTTCATTGATGATATTCTAGTATATTCTCGGAGTCGGGAAGAGCACGAGCGGCATTTGAGGACAATGCTTCAGATTATGAGGGAGAAGCAACTATATGCTAAGTTCTCTAAATGTGAATTCCGGTTGAGTTCAGTGGCATTTTTGGGATACGTGGTGTCGAGTGATGGTATTCGAGTAGATCCGAGGAAGGTGGAGGCCGTGCAGAGTTGGCCCAGACCCTCCTCCGCTACTGAGATTCGCAGCTTCCTTGGTTTGGCGGGCTATTACCGTCGTTTCGTAGAGGGGTTCTCTTCGATTGCAACACCTATGACTAGATTGACCCAAAAGGGTGCCCCTTTTCAGTGGACAGACGAGTGTGAGGCGAGCTTTCAGAAGCTCAAGACAGCGTTGACTTCGGCCCCTATATTGATGTTTCCTACAGGTTCGGGGTCCTAAACTGTATATTGTGATGCCTCACGAGTTGGACTCGGTGCGGTATTGATGCAGGACGGTAGGGTGATTGCCTACGCGTCGAGACAACCGAAGGTGCATGAGAAGAATTACCATGTTCATGATTTGGAGCTAGTCGCCATTGTTCACGCCTTGAAAATTTGGCGTCATTATTTATACGGGGTTCCTTCCCGAGATCTACACCGATCACCGGAGCTTGCAGCGACTTCGCTTAAGCGTAAGGACCCGAATATGCGTCGAGGAGATGGTTGGAACCACCGAAGGACTATGATATTACTATTCTCTATCATCCGGCAAGGCTAATGTGGTTGCTGATGCCTTGAGTCGTCGGGCAGAGTTTGGGGAGTTTGGCATATCTACCAGCTTCGGAGAGGCCTATGGCGATGGATGTTCAGTCTTTGGCCCAGGCAGTTGGTTAGACCGGATCTTTCGGAGCCCAGGCCCGGTTCTAGCTTGTGTGGTTTCTCGGTCTTCTCTATTTGACCGCATCGTGGAGCGTCAGTCCGACGACCCTCATTTGCTTGTCCTTCAGGATGAGTTCGGCGTGGCGATGCTCGAGATGTTACCATCGGGGATGACGGAGTTATGAGGATGCAGGGGCGTATCCGTGTGCCCAATGTAGATGATCTTCGAGAGCCGATTCTAGCAGAGGCCCATAGTTCGCGGTATTCCATCCATCCGGGTGCCGCGAAGATGTATCAGGACTTGAACAGCATTACTGGTGGAGGCGGATGAAGAGGGATATAGTTGATTATGTTTCTAGATGCCTCAACCGCCAGCAGGTGAAGTACGAGCACCAGCGTCCGGGGGGATTGATGCAGCGGATTGAGATTCCAGAGTGGAAATGGGAACGCATCACCATGGACTTTGTATCTGGGCTTCCACGGACTATTAGGAAGTTTGATTCTATTTGGGTTATCGTGGATCGGCTGACCAAGTCCGCCCATTTTATACCGGTGAGCACTACTTATTCATCGGAGCGACTGGCGGAGATCTATATCAAGGAGATAGTTCGGCTGCATGGTATTCCAGCTTCCATCATTTCAGATAGAGGCACTCAGTTCACTTCACGGTTCTGGAGAGCTGTACAGCAGGAGTTAGGTACTCGGGTGGAGCTAAGCACAGCATTTCACCCCCAGACTGATGGGCAGTCCGAGCGCACTATTCAGATTTTGGAGGATATGCTCCGCGCGTGCGTGATTGAGTTTGGAGGTTCATGGGATCACTTCTTGCCACTGGCGGAGTTTGCTTATAACAACAGCTACCAGTCTAGTATTCCGATGGCACCGTACGAGGCCCTATATGGTAGGAGGTGCAGGTCTCCCGTGGGTTGGTTTGAGCCGGGCGAGGCCAGGTTACTAGGTACCGATATGGTTCAGGAGGCTATGGACAAGGTCAAGGTGATTCAGGACAGACTCCGTGCAGCCCAGTCCAGACAGAAGAGTTATGCGGACGAGAAGGTTCGCGATGTGGCTTTTATGATTGGCGAGCAGGTTCTACTTCGGGTCTCGCCCATGAAGGGCATCATGAGGTTTGGGAAGAAGGGGAAGCTGAGTCCGAGATTCATTGGCCCTTTTGAGTTTTTGAGGCGTGTTGGGGAGGTTGCTTATGAGTTGGCCTTACCTCCCAGCCTAGCCGGAGTTCACCCCGTATTTCATGTCTCCATGCTCCGGAGATACCATGGCGACCCGTCGCACGTGTTGGATTTCACATCTGTTCAGCTAGACAAGGATCTGTCTTATGTTGAGGAGCCAGTAGCCATTCTAGACAGGCAAGTCAGAAAGCTAAGGTCAAAGAACATCGCTTCGGTAAAGGTTCAGTGGCGGGGCCAGCCGGTCGAGGAGGCGACTTGGGAGACCGAGCAGAATATGCGCAGCCAGTACCCTCATCTTTTCACTACTCCAGGTATGTTTTCTATGCTCGTTCGAGGACGAACGAATCTTTAAGTGTGGGAAGATGTAACGACCCGACCGGTCGTTTTAGAAAATTACGCCCCAATCCCTAATTTAACTGTTCCCCTAAGTTCATTTCTGCTATTGTGGGTTGCCGGGAGAGTCGGTTCCGAAAATTTGAGCATTTTGGGACACTTAGTCCCTAAATAAGAGCTTTGAAACTAGAAAACGGTCCGTAGCCGGAACAGAGTGTTGAGACGATCTCTGAACGGAAATCCGATGGTTCCATTAGCTCCGTTAGGTGATTTCGGGGTTAGGAGCGCGTTCGGAATGTATTTTGGAGGTCCGTAGCTCAATTAGGCTTGAAATGCCGAAGGTTGAAATTTTGGCGAATCCGAACGATAGGTGAGATTTTGATCCGGGGTTGGAATGGAATTCTGATAATTTCTGTAGCTTCGTTATGTTATTTTGGATATGTCCGCAAATTTTCAGGTCATTTGGACGTCGTTTGGTTGGGTTTTGGATCGAATGTTAGTTTTGAAAGTTTTGAAGAAACTTAGGCTTGAATCCGTGTGTAATTGGTGATTTTGATGTTTAGGATGGTGTTTTTATGATTGGAACAAGTTCGTATCGTGTTTTGGAATATGTTGGTGGTTTTCGTTGGGGTCCCGGGGGCCTCGGGAGGATTTCGGACCATCGATCGGGCATTTGAACTTGGAAAAGGCTTGCTGTAAAATTGCAGGTTTCTGCCCAGGCATTAAGCCTTCGCGTTCGCGAGGCATGGGCCGCGTTCGCGAAGGCTTGGCAGAGTAAAGCATCGCGTTCGCGATAAGGGGTGTCGCGTTCGCGTAGGCAAGGTAAGGTGAAGCTTCGCGTTCGCATGACTTGGGGTTGCGATCGCGTAGAAGAAAAGGGTAGAGCTCCGCGTTCGCGTGGGAGTGTACGCGTTCGCGTAGAGGAAGGACCCGACGGCTGGGAGATTGTTCATCGCGAACGCGTGATGGAGCGTCGCGTTCACGAAGGGTAACTGGGGCTGAGTATCGCGAACGCGTGGGATGGCGTCGCGTTCGCGAAGAGGAAGTTGGGTTGTTCATCGCGAACGCGTGAACAGTAACGCGAACGCGATGAGCAATGGGGTCTGGCAGTGAGCTTAAGTTCAGAACATAACACCCGCGACCCCCATACACAAAAACGCCATTTTGAGCTTCAAGAGAGGATTTTGAAGGGGAAAACGCTGGGATATCATCGGGAAATCATCGGGGGTAAGTTTCTTGACCTTAATTCGTTGGTTTATCATGAAATCCGTGATTATTTCACTAAAATTGGAAGATTAAAGGTGGGTTTGAGCCCTAGGCCTAAATGTTAGAAAATCTTTGATTTGAATGGGCAAACGGAGTCCGATTTCGATAAATTTTATATGCACACAGACTCGTATTGAGATAAGGAACCCGAATATATATTTTTCGTGATTTTTCGATAAGCGTACCGGAAGTCGGGTTTTGGCAACTTGTGGGTTTCGGTAAAATTTGAGTTATTTTGATTGGGTAATGCCCAATTGGCCTATTTTGACGTGATTCTATTGATTTTTATCAGATATTACACTTGTGGAGGCCGACATTCGTGGCAAGAGGGTTATTACTTAGCGGTTTTGTACCGGAATTGAGGTAAGTGGCTTGTCTAACTTCGTGTGGGGGACTTTTACCCCTAGGATATTATGTGATACTTTAAATGCCTTGTACGCGAGGTGACGGGCGTGTACATGCGCTGGTTGTTGAACACATACTTTACTCAAAATGTTCTATGAGCGATATTCCTGGTTTTAGATGTCAAATTCGATATTCCTACCCGGTCGTAGTTAGAAAAGCATGATTTGATAGAATCTAATTGTCTAGTTGCTTAATTGACTTGAGTTTTCTTGGTAAGCGCTGGCGCTGTTCATCGGCGAAGTTATCATTAAGCATATTATACTTCTCCCTGTGTA
The DNA here is from genome assembly GCA_032618575.1 of Nicotiana noctiflora. Taxonomy (NCBI): domain Eukaryota; kingdom Viridiplantae; phylum Streptophyta; class Magnoliopsida; order Solanales; family Solanaceae; genus Nicotiana; species Nicotiana noctiflora. The sequence goes on from JASVEL010007263.1 coordinate 92,853, forward strand.
TTCCTTTACTTGTTGTGGTTGAGGACTACGGGTTCGATTCCCGAGATCCTGAGATTATTGAAATGTGGACTACGGGTTCGATTCCCGAGATCCTGAGATTATTGAAATGTGGACTACGGGTTTGATTCCCGAGATCCTGAGATTATCGAAATGTGGACTACGGGTTCGATTCCCGAGATCCCGAGATTATTGAAATATGGACTACGGGTTCGATTCCCGAGATCCCGAGATTATTGAAATGTGGACTACGGGTTCGATTCCCGAGATCCTGAGATTATTGAAATGTGGACTACAAGTTCGATTCCCGAGATCCTGACTTATTGGTAGGGACTGCGGGTTCGATTCCCGGAGATCCCGAGTTATCGAGATATTATTGAGACATGGGCTGTGGGTTCGATTCCCGGAGACCCAGAGGTATTGAGAATGAGACTGTGGGTTCAATTCCCACAGATCCTGGATTTGTTTATTTGAGTTGGTTATTTGTTGTTAGCTTAATTGTAGACAGTTGCAGTAATCATCATAATGTTGTTATTTCGGAAATTATTATCATTTAAACTGTTTATTTGTTTATTTTGTTATCATCATATTATTATTGTTTCTCAGTAGGGCCCTGACCTTCCTCGTCACTACTCCATCGAGGTTAGGCTTGGCACTTACCGAGTACCGCCGTGGTGTACTCATGCTACTCTTCTGCACACTTTTGTTGTGCAGATCCAGGTACATCAGAGCAGGCTCGTACTAGGTGATTCTGCAGCTTGCTGGGAGACTTCGAGGTATGATCTGCTACGTCCGCGGATCCGGAGGGCTTCCCTTCTATTCTAGTATTACTAGTTGACATTTTTCTTCATTTCGTTGTTAGATACTCTTTACACATAAAGCCACAGTTGTACTTCTCTTTTAGTCTGTGTTACCGTGGGTTTCCGGATCTTGGTAGTGTTTTATTTATTGTGTGACGGATGTATGTGCCAAGCGGCACGGATTACATATCTTTTATGTTATTTTCCGCCGTTTCTTATTTAAGTATTTATAACTTATAGATTCCGCAACGTGTTAGGCTTACCTAGTCGTGGGGACTGGGTGCCATCACGACATGTTCACAATTGGTGAACTAGGGTCGTGACAGATACGCATTACCCAGTTTTACCCTTACACAAAGTAGAACAGATTAAAGGCCAAGGCTATAGTCGCAATTCAATTGTTAGATGGTATCAAAAGTAAGGCAGAACCACAATTTCAACATTATGGATTATGAAATTACAGACCGGCAACAATTTTATGGTTTCAAAATTTAGTACGTGTATATATTTAATAAATTTCTTAACACAAATACATTATTTAAGCAAAACCAACTAGGTTCGGCCGAACCCACACCTGGACTTCTAGCTCCACCCCTAAGAACAGAAAATAGCTGCAAATGAAAAAAATGGTAAACACTTTCTCACGCTTGGTATTTACGCCAAACTAAGCAACTTAATCAAGACAATTACAAATTAAAATGAGAATATATATGACACAGCTATAATCACATAATAAATGTGTATGAAATACATATGACTTGCGGTTTGGTATACACATAACAGCATATTGAGTTCGAAACAATGCAGCAGCTAATCTGCAAGTCCATCCAAATATATAGTAGTACATTTCACTTCTGTTGTTAGTGAATATGTTATTAGAACACAGAATAGCTGCAAATGAAACAAACGGGAAACACTTTCTCGCACTTGGTACTTATGCCAAACCAAGCAAACTAACCGTGACAGTTAAAAACTAAAGTGAGAATAAATATCACATAGCTATGATCAAATAATAAATGTGTATGAGACATGTATTACAAATTTTAGTATAAACATCACAACATATTGAGAAGACACCGAAATAAAGCAGCAGCTAATCTGCAAGTCCCATATCCAAATATATAGTACATGTAAATGACATTCAGAAAATTGCGCTAACAAATGTCCGTAATAAATCTACTCTATAGTCAAGGTCCAATACAATGTCAATTTTACCCAATTCAGCAAATTCATTGCCAATCTGCTCAATCATATCCTTGTTAGTCAGTTCAAATGGCCTTAAACTACACCTCAAATGACTCGGGTAAAAATGCTAGGACACAATAAGGGCCCCGAAAATTGGAGGATGAGAACGCCTGGAAGATTACAGCAAGCTCCGATACATTAATGCAATGTTTGTGAAAAAGAAAGTGTAAAGGGTTGACATAAGGTGTAACACCCGATTCTTCTGAATTCGTTGCAGGGAAGAAAAAAACTCCTAGACTGTAGTATAACCTAAACAAGAATTTCCTTGATCTGTTTCTTCTGGTCCTCTGTTAATGATGTGGGAAAAAGAACCTCAAATTTAACATACAAATCGCCTTTCTTGTTACTGAAATGCAGTGGCATCCCTTCTCCTTTAATCTTTCTCACTTCCTTTGGCTTAGTGATCCCCTGAGGAATAACAAACGTGAGGAATAAATTCATCACCAAAATTATCAGGTAACCTATATGAAATTGTAGCGCTCTTAGAACTGCATGGTAAGAATTTACCTTTGTGCCAATATCTACTAAATGGTCATCGAGATGTTTAATGGTCTTTTCAAAACCAACCAGCGCTTGCACCTGCATGGGGAAAAAAAGAAAGTTTTAAGATCAAGTTAAAAGGTAAATCGAATATCAAAATAAATTAAATGAGTGATGTTAGTGATAAGTGGCATTACTGGATTTTTCCATCGTATTGAATGGAAATTGAGTAAAACTTGGACCCTTTAAGGTTATAATGCATGTAATTCTACTGATACTCATTTGGTTATTACCGATTACTCTGCATAACGCATAAAGTGGAGACTTACAAGTGACTCATCAAGAATAACATGTGAATACAAGTCGACAAACTGCCTATTTGCAGAACAAGTAGAAGAAAAGTCTCACAGGCAAATGGATCTGAAATATATATTCTTTAAAAGAGCATATTCTCCTCTGCTCCGCTAGGACAAAGTTAACTGTGTTTCTATCTCCAATGGAGATTGAAAGATTGCTAACAAACTGAAGATATGGCTACAACACATTTCAAATAGGCGTGCACACATCATTCAAGCAATTTGCTAATGCTCTTCTCCTCACTGTCGATCACAGTAGTGCTCCAATCTCTTTTCCAGGAGCTAGAAAAGTCTCAGTGTAGTTTCATCATCCACTTAAGTATCAAGTATTCATCTGAAAACATGGACCACCTCCACTCAGGGTTGTTGCAACAGAAATATAATTTGGTCAATATTTTGTCTCAACACATTGAAACTCCAAGAAAGCATTTACAATCTAACAAAGTCTTTATATTAACGAACAAAGTTTTCTGCACGAATTCAAACGGTTAATTGAGCTCGACATCAGTGCCAGTCACCATGAAACTAGATACTTATCCATTGAGACTGATACAACACATACAAGAGGCATCCACACATTGTCGCTGCAGCACCATTACATAAGTTGCCCAATTATTCTGATATGTATATTATATCAGAGAGTTGCAGAAGTAATGCGCAATTAAGGGTGAGGTGGACAAAGACAAAACACAAGGGAAGGAGATATCGCGAGGTGCCTCCGCAGGAATTTTACAAGCTTGAATTAGAGGATATTTATCATTGTGATTTCCAGACGGTCAATGTATGTTAAGACCCAAAGTGCACAGCATTTATTCTAATTTCTAAGCTTAACTCTCCTTCAACAACTTTCATATTTTGATAACTTCAATTTCAACCAAACGATGTTGAATAAATGGGAGTCAGTTATTCTGGTAAATGAATAGAAAATATTACCAGAGTAATAGTAACAGTTGTGTGTAGGTCAATTCCTTCCCTCTTGAAGCGGTCATGAGGACCTGTGCGAATGCGGAACTGTCCCGAGAAATAATAAAGAAAAATATAAGTCACACTCAAATCGTACATAAAAACAAAGTCCGTTCTGTGTAGCATGGGATAAAGTCAAACCTTCAAGTCTCCAGGTTCACCATCTATCTTAGGCTCACCATCCTCATAAAATACTACTTCCTGTCAAAAGAAATTTATTATTATTCCAAAACTATGTTTCAAAGACTTATAAGAGGAGAAAGACAATTAACAATCAGAAGTAGTTTATTGATATTTCTGCTTTCGTGTAGTAGGACATGACAAGAGAAAAAACATTTCGAATAATTAGTGCTGCTCAAAGCCCCACAAGTTTCTGAAAATTAAGAAACAACAACATACCTAGTATTGTTCCACATCGTAGGGTCAGGGGAGGGTAGTGTGTACGCGTACCCCTACCTTGTGAAGGTAGAGAGGCTATTTCCAATAGATGAAAATTAAGAAACAGTAACGTTTATCTTGTTGAAGACTCTTTAGAATGAAAGAACATATATCACCAAACAAGCGCTTATGATTCCAAACATGTGAACCCTAATAGCTGGAAAGGCCTTTGATAGTTAAATAGCTAGAGATTTACACTAAAAAGAGTGTATACGGGTCAATTTAGCAAAAATAAGCTGAAACACAGATCAGAGAAGCTCTAACAATCACTACCATGGTTCAAATTGTTAGAACTTATCGGACCTAAAAAATTGAACTTATATATCGAGGTTCTTGGCGGTAATCTAACCAACATGAAAATCTTGGCAACAAAAGTTAAAAATCCAACCATTAACTTAAACAAATCAACCCGAAACCCAAAACGGCCCAGTTGTCTCATCTAATAGCCCAGATATAAGATAACCTATTATTAATCTTGCAAGCTTCTGGTATACATCAAAGCTTAGAAATTTTATTCAATTGTAACATAACAACAAGAGAACTAATAAGTTGCTATTACATGTGTTGCACATAGTTATGCAGACAAGAAGAAATGGACAATTGATAAACTTTTACTTGATGTTTCCTTTAATTCTGCTATATTGATCAAGCCCTTGCAAAAATAGGTCTATGATATACTGCTACCAGGCCATTTTAGGATGACCATGAGGTGCAGTTCAGATCAACATTAAATACGCCAGTCTTAAGTATTAGTTGCAGAAACAAGGTTGACTGTAAGGAGTATCTCATATCAACATCTAGCAATGGCTAATCTTTACTAGTAGTTGCAGCACTAAAAGGCTCAAGTGCCTAGAGTGCAACATAAAAGTCAAGCTCCAGCAGAAAATAGAAAGCAAATTGCACTGTATACCATAATGAAGCTCCTGACGATACTAGCGGGCAAAAAGGGTACAAGGAAGTATGTCAAAGTGTGTACAGACAAGCTTGAGTCAAAAAAGTTCATTGCAATGGAATGCTTGATAGCAAATTAAGCATACAAGTGAAGAACTCTAGACGAGAGCTTACTTGTCCATCTTGCATTCCTTTCTCGATATCTACAGTAATTTCATAGCCCTCCCTTTCGAACTTCACATTGGGGCATTTGTCACAGACCTAAAGAGCACAATTGCGGAGTTCAAGAAAATTCAGATGTTATATTTTAAAAGTAGATGAAACACCACACGAAACTAAGTTTTATTTTCTCTGAACAAAGTTCAGGTGATTGAACTAAAGGGATGATGATGTACATCTGTTGCATCAAGGATCAATAAACCACACCTGCTCTGTCATCTGCTGGAACATTCCCGGACCGATTTGCCGGTGATACACCTCATTGCGGCAGTTGCAACGCCTCTTACCAGGGGCTGGCTTTAAAACGTTTTTCTCTCTCCACACCTGTTTTATTCACCAAAACATAGGTAGGAAAATGCTAAAAGCCAATGTCACCAGAAAAGATAAGCTGGCTAAAAAGACATATAAGTTGGTCACTGAAAAGCTCCTTTAATGGAGTTGGCATGTAGTATACTGTTCAACAGATGTAAGCTAGTGGAGCCCGTTTCATGATGCCCCCACAGTATCACAAAAACAAAAATAAGCAAGAACTTTCAATGTCTAACATTAGATTTCAACCATTTATGTCAAATCACAATTCTAAATATAGAGGTTGTGCCCAAAAGAACTTGTACTTTCACACCTTCTAGGTAACAACTTATATACAAGATGTATCTCAACCAGATGTGGGAGAATAAATTTTCTGGCTTCTTTCAAATTCGGGTTGATTATTAGTTGTTAATAAAAATATGGATGATTTCAGATTAGGTTTTATAAATTGCAGAGAAGTGGGGATGCACCTAAAGCTTTTAGTGACTTTCTATAACCATAAATGGTGTATTTTACTAATCCAAGCATGTTAAAGATTAGTGATAAAGGCCGCAACAGAAAAATGTCTGTATGCTAACTTGAGGAGAAGGCTTCAGCATTAATATACAAAATAATAAAGGTATTACCTTCAAGGAACCCCCCATGTATAAATCTTCCAATGTTGCATCCAAATCAACAATCACATCATCTCCTTTGATAATTTTCTCTTCCTCTTCCATTGAGCCACCACCAAAAAACCTTGCAAATTATTGCTTTGTTAGCAAGAAAGATTGCCATATCATATCAATGGTAAGGGGCAAACTCTCCAATTCAGTTTACATTTAGTTCTCAAACTGAAATAATAGAAAGGAAATTTTCATTGTAACTCAAATTTCCCAAAAATATCAAAGCTTGAACTAGCCCGGTCAGTGAGGATTACTCCTACGGAATGCTAATATGAAAACCCAAGAAATTCTTCTCCCTCCACTATCTTAATATATTTCAGATCTGGTTTACTGTCTTCCACAGAACCAGATGACTTCTTCAAGCCACTGTATCATTAAGAAACTCTTTTTAAGCCCAAGCGTTATACTAGCTAGCAGGTAAATCGCCACATCTTTCACTGCAAGCCGTTTTACCACAAACGCTTCCTATCTATATCATTTATCTGCTTGCTTATACCAGATTCTCTTTGCATATCTCAGTTGTTGGAAATGCTAACTGAAAATAAATCTATCTAGGGCTCCTACTTCACCAAAACGCCACAAAAGGAAAAATCAAAAGTAAGTTCCATCACAGAAGAGTAAAGAGAGAAGGTAGTCAACAACCCAAGATTGTTATCCATATAGCTTGAACGTAAACATTCACATTTCATTCTTTCAAATCCATCAAAAATAAAATTTCATTGGCTTTCGCCACTTTTTTTACATGAACTTACAAGTGATGTAACTTATACTGTTATAAAGAGATTTCGCTGGACAGCTAAATGGAGGGAAATAAGTTTGTGTAGAAACCTTTAACCTCAGGGTATGAATAAGGTACAAGGTATGGAATACCAACCAATCTTTGGTGGTGTGGATAAACAGTAAATTAAACTAAGAACATACTATTTAGAGGAAAAAATGCGGAATACCCATTCGATGTACATAAAACTTAAGGTTACACTTATAACGAGTAATTAAATGGACAATATCATTTTGACATGGCTTTACCAAAATCAGCTAGAGATTAGTCAATTAAAGCTGAAGAATGCGTTAAAAGTCTCACCTCATGCCTACTTATATCTTGTAATTTAACGCAAAATATAGATTATAGTTTATTTCTTATAACTTGCAAAAGTAGACAAGTTTCTCAATACAAAATCAATCAATATCAATCAACTTCGCCTCAATCCCAGCAATAGTTGAAGTCTATATGAATCCTCTATACTCAGAGTTGCTGCGCACTAGGTATACTGCACGAAATTACGCAGGTACAATGACAAAAGAGAAAAACAGCACCAAATGAAGTTGGGGAAAACATGGAATATAGGGCATCAACTTACTGGCTAAATATGTCTTGCATGTTCATTCCTGAACCTCTGCCTCCGCTGGCAGCATGTTGTTTAAGACCTTCTTCTCCATACCGGTCATATATATTCCTCTTTTCACTATCCGACAGCACTTCATAAGCTGTTAATCCCTCAAGAATATGAGTACCACAGAAAACTAATCTTTCAAAATTATACAATTTAGAACTAACAAACCACATAAGTAACAATAACCAAAGTTGCGCGGACTCTTCGATTTTGCTGCCGTCCCCATCCCCCCCCCCCCCCCCCCATCCCCATACGAGACGGGGACGGGAGCAGGAGAAGGATACGTTCAACCGACTTCGGACACTTTGACCGGAGTCCATTAACTAATTTGGGAGAAAAATTGAGAATTTGATTTGTCAAAATAAAAAATAAAACAGATTTAGGAGAATGAAAGAATAGTGTCCATCTTGGAGAATGAAAGATTGAATTCTACAATATTCATATAAGTTTTTCACAGAATATCTCTCAAAATTTACAATATTCTTATAGCTCTATTTTTTATTAGTCGAATCTCCACACCAGTATCCATATCCGGATCCACACGCCCGAATCTTAAAATTTAGATTTTGCTGAATCTGATACTCGGATCCGTCTCCGAAATGGATACCCGCACCTGAGTCCGAGCAACTTAGACAATAACAATGCCTCAAATCCACTAGCTTGGATGGCATATATGAATTGTCTATATTCACACCATTCTATAGGCACCCATTATTTCTTTTCAAAAATTACTCTAAAAATATCATCTAGTCCGTTTCTAGTAGCGCCCATAATCATATAAAAAAAAAGAACTGTACCATCAATTATTTTCCTATATGAATCCTCTACATCCACTCTGCTCTATACGGACCCATTTAATTTAATTATGTTAAAATGTCATCTAATAAAGCAATGAAAATAAAAAAAAAATGCAACAACAAGATATATGAGTCAATCTCAAACTAGCCGAGGCCAGCTACATAAACCCTATATCCACTGTATATCTCATTGCATAAACAACAACACCTCAACCACCAGCTAGTTGGTGTTGGTTGTATAAATCCTCTAATCTAAATGCTCCATTTAGGTCCATTATATTTCAATACAACGCACTTAAGAATTATCTAACACTAGGGGTTCTCTAATATACTCTTGAAATTACATCCCTAAAGGATTTAGCTCTAATTTTATCGGTTGTAGCAGGTTACTTTTCGGCTTTCCAGGTTACCAATATCAGGCTTCTTTCTAGAATTTACCTATTGCACACTATCAGTGCACATAACTTAAACTCATCTCTAATATACCAAGAGTCTTCCTAGTAAGAACTATGTTATTGTTGGTACTGCATATACGAATTTCTCATTGCAATGCTCAATAATTTCTCTAATCAGCAACTTCTAAAAAATTATAAGAGATATACCATTACTGATTTCTGCAAATTTCTTATTAGCCTCTTCATTTCCCGGGTTTTTATCAGGATGATACTTCAAAGCAAGCTTCCTATAAGCACGTTTGATCTGTTCGTCCGAAGCGCCTTTCGGAACTTGCAATATGTCATAATAACTCTTCCTGTAACGCATTGAACAAATTCCATGAGAATGAAAAACAAAGCACATTTCGCACACCACATTATAAACAAACAACTACATAGTGAAATTAAATTAAATTTAAAATGCTTACGATGCAATGACAATTAAAGTGTATGACAAACAGCACAATAAAAAGAACAATTTTGATCTTCCGGGCGCCATATCGATTGATTCCCTAGAAAATCTAGGGTTCGTAAACAGATCTACTGCTCGAAGAAATGGAACAATCTGGAAATTGCTTTAATCAGTTTGGAATTTGTTCTATGAGAGATTCAACAGGATTAACTGTCGTCTCTGTGAATTTTGCTGAGTTGAACCGAGGGACTGGGGCCCGACGGTTGAAAAATGAAATCTAACGACTGAATTAAACTGCGACGTGGTTTTAATGCTAAGTAACCAATAAGAGACGACTTTAACATGTTTCCACCAATAAGAAACAGCCACGTGTTGCAGTGCCTAGCTTTTTAAAACTTTCGGTGTTTGGGCTTCGCAAGGTTGCACAGATACCCGTTTTTGGAACCTTGTTTAAGCCATTACCAGCATATTTACTCGCGCGATATGCGGACCTGTTAACACAAAACAAAAAAATGGAGACAGATATTGGAAATATGTATAAATTGCAGATTAATTTTATAGACTACATTAAAAAAATTAAAACAAAAACAAAAGGATGAATTTTATTGAATTGTTTGTCTAAATTATTATTTTAGGGACCACCAATTTACCAGAGTTGTTACAATATACTTGAGTAATGCTACATCGGTACTTAGCTTTAAAAAGATTACTCCACATAAAAATTCAGAAATATAATGTCTAATGAAGATAGACCTCCTGCGGAGGATTTAGAACATCCATATAATGTGCAAGTGCGATACGTAGAGTGCAAGGGCCAAGAAAATGTGGGAGCAATGAGTCCAAGAGTTGTATCATCCTCCTTATTAGTACGGATAGCTAATGTTAACTTTAACGACTAATCCTGCAATCTCACAGTTTTCTCAAAAATTTATTTATAATTTTCAGCATAAACACCCACATGATCTCGTGTTTCATAGCTAAAATTAGAATAATGACACACATTACATTATATATATATACAAAAAGACTTCGCACACAATAAATAAATGTAACCATGCTAATTTTTTGTATTCAAAATAGAAAAGAATAACCTACATATTATATTGAGAAAGATCTAATTATTATAGCAAGCTAGCAAAAGGAAAAAGAGCTACCAAGACTAACCCTTAAACCTTTCTCCACTAAGATTAAATATTACATGTGTGTACATGCAACAACAAATTTGTAATTGTAACTTACGTACAATGTAAAGCATATCAAAGTAGGATTTTCCCTTGACTTGTTTGGTATGATAATCACATAGAATAGTTCGAATATAATAACACATTTAACTGAATTAAATATCGCGCAACTGCTTTACTTAATTAAGACATTTATCTAAAATTTCGTTAATAAAATATCGCCAACACATAAGAGAGAAAACTAACAAAGTTATGAAATTTTACTTTCAGATATATCAAAATCCAAAAGCATACATGAGCAATTGTGGAGTGATTACTCTAAAGAATAGTTTTGGATTCTTCCTAAACTTCATTAATAAATATCATCGTAACATGAACTTGCAATTTAGTAATATAGCATAATTCAATAGGATTCTTTTAAGAATTGCCAAATTAGTATTCATGTCTGACTATTATATTTTTTAATCAACATTAGTAAGATTTATTGCTATTCACCTCTTCCTGTATGGGAATTGACCTCAAATATTTTAAGAATCATCTCAGCAACTCTTTTCCCAGATGGTTCATCAATCATAGCAACAAAAGTAATACATTCAACAAGTCATATAGCAACCAACTACAAGTGTTTCTAGACTGCTCATAAGAGGAAATAAGTAGAACCATAAATGATAGAATTCTGTATTGAGTTTAAAAGAATATTTGTATAAGTTTACAACGAATCTAAACCTGATTTTTATACATACTGTAGTTCTAGGAAGTTCTATTTCCAACTGCACAAGCATAATGTAGTTTCAACGTGTATACAAATAGTATTCTTTCAAAATCTAATTGTGGAAAGAGGAATACCAGAAATTTATAACTGAATTTAAAAGTATATAGGTATTTGATAATATAGAATCAAATGCTCTAATTAGTGCTTTTCATGCTTTGCGGGCTATATCCAACGAAAGAAGTCGATGGAGCAAGTTTGAGATCAATTATAGAGAAAAGGAGGCCAATGAAACAATGCCCACGAAATGCACCAATTAAAGAGACAAAAGCACAGCTAAACTTGGCCTGCCGCGGTAGGACGGTGGTAGAGCAGAGCTTCAGATACAGCGGACCTATTTGGCCGCGGTCCTGCGGTGGGACCGCGGCAGAACGCGGAAAAGCCAGGGATGAAAGTGCCAAGCCGGGAAAACTTGGTGTAGAACCCTTATAAAAAGTAGAAATTCGGTCACATTAGGTCAGATTATTTTTGGAGAGTACTTTGGGCAAGAAACACAAGTGTGAGAGATCACCCAAAACATCATAGTTCTTTCTTTCTTCTTTTTTCTTGCAATTTTACATGATGAATATTTTCGTAGTTTATCTTCAAGTTGTTATGAGTAGCTAAATACTTTAGTCTAAGGTTTTGTGGAATCTATTGAAGGATGAACTTCTTGACTATGTTCATATAGTTTGCTGGTTAATCTCTATTTGTTCAATTACATGTTTATTGTAGTTAATTGACAGGATCCTCAATTAGTTGTGTCTATTTAATGTACATAACTCGGGAGAGAGTGCATAATTAGGTAATTTTTGAAAAACACTACTCTCAAAGTATAAGAGGGATCTATAACTACATGTTTAAAGGCGGGATTAGGGATAACGAAGCCTTGGGTGTGATCTAAAGTAAGCTATAATAAACAAAGTCAGCTAGCGTAACTCGAGATAGTGTGTCTAGTAAATTATCGCGATTACTCGAGAGAGATTTATGGTAAAAAGAGTACTCATGATTGATAGAGATATTTGGCGAATCTATATGAAACATAACCGGAAGGGATTCCATAATAGGGAAAATCACTAACTTTGAACCTTCTCATTATTGTTTACAGCCCAGCATATTTAGTTTACGGTTGTGGTTTATTTACTTTCAATCTTAGTTAGTAGAAATACCATCAACTATTATTTACAACGTTTGGGGAAGTTGATTATAAAGAATTTAGTGATTCCAACAAAGGTAATTGATAGGTTAATTCTCTATTGGATTCGACTCCGAACTTGTAAACCGGATTATATTTGCAACGACTGTATTGTCCTGTTTATAAGTCATAGTTTGGCGTGATCAAATTTTAATGTCGTTCTCGGGGACATAACGGTGTTATCAATTACAATTGAAAGAAGTACAAAAATTCTTAGTGTAGTCAGTTTTCTCTATACCCAATTTTTATATTGAAATTTTAACGTTTGTTGACTTGGTTGCACATATGCATGCCTAGAAACTCATCTAGATTTGGTGAAGTATTAGAAGCATTATCAAATCCCGGGAAATTTTTCAGGGCGTTTGAATCGGGCCAACTGACAGAACAAACAACAACCAACAACTACACAATTTGAAACAATCATGGGAGATAACCAGGAAAACCAGCAGCACCAATAGTGCCAGCGCCAGAGGCTGCTCTCTATGACTTGGCACAGCCCACAAATGATAATCTATCCACAACGATAATAGTTCTGCAGATACATGCTAAGTCATTCCAAATCACGAATAACATGTTGTACTTGTTGCAGAAGAATGGACTATTTTTTAGGTCACAAGTTGAAGATTCTTGCTATTTCCTATCTCTCTGCAAAACCCAAAGGCAACCTAATGTAACTCTGGAAGAAATCAAACTATTATTGTTTTCATTCTCAGTGACAGGAGCTGCCCAGACTTAGGTGAATTCACCCCCCATAAATTCTATAGCAATGTGGGATGAACTAGTCATGCAATTTCACAACAAGTTCCATCCACCCAATAAAATGGCTCAACAAATTGATGAGATTTTGAGCTTTAAATAGAGGCCGATGGAGACTTTGCATGAAACATGGGAGCGTTTTAAAGGGATGCTGGTCATATGTCCATACCATGGTGTTCCAGATCTAATGTTGGGGCAGCGGTTCTACATGGGATTGTCAGATAACATAAAGAACATTGTTGATGCTTCAGCTAGTGTCATTCTTGAGCAAAACATGGAGAGAGGTCCAGATTCTGCTTGACAAGATAGCACAAAATTCGGGATGGATAACCAGAGGTGCACCTATCACTCCAGTAGTGCACTTAGTGTCTTTAGATTCATCCAATTCTATGGCTGAAAATATGGCTACCTTGTTGACACAGATGAGCATACTCACCAAAAAGGTGGAAGAGTTAGGGCAGAAACAGTAGGTACATATTGTTGATACTACCAATGGGGGCTTGTGCGCATATTGCATTAGTCATCCAGTTGGTAATTAGTGGAATGAAGAACACGATCATCATCACTACCCTGAAGACATGAACTATGTGTCTAATTATGGCGGCCAGAGACAGGGTGGTCAGAATTGAGGTCAACAAAATCAGCAGTACATGCCAGCACAGCTACAATTTAACACCGGGAACATGGAAGGAATAAGACCCCCCAACAATATGGCACCTTACCCACGACCACAGGGATACAATAATCAGAATCAGTAGCAGGGGTATCACCCATCTCAGCAGCAGCACGGTGGAAGGCAGAAAGACGGGTTTGCTAGACTTGAAGCAGTGTTGTAGCAGGTTATTGGGTCTAATGCAAAAATCAATAAGGAAGTCGATGCACATGATGCAATAATAAAAAATATTGAGGTACAGGTGGGCCAGATTTCGATGTCTCTGAACAATCATCCTCATGTGACATAATGTCACGCCCCAAATCGAGGGACATGACCGGCGCCTGACCGGGTAGCCCCAGTCAAGCGGACCTGGGTGCCTTTCATTCCCACACGTTACCCCTGTGTTGATTGTTTCTCATAACCAAATATCTTACTAACCATAAATGATTTCACAATAAACAAACAAAACCATACGAGTTATTCATTATCAAGTTTGCAGTTTTTACAATGCCCGACATAACATAATATATACATAAGACTGGAGTCCCATAGTTTACATGTCTACAGAGCCTCTAGGATACAAGAAGGGAATACAATATTTTGCCGGTAACAAGGCTCCGGCTATACCTTACAAAAACCAAAATGAAATCTAAACAAAAGTGGCGTGAACCACACAGAGCCCCAAGGAAAAAAAGGGGCTCACCAAAATGGGCAGTGGAAGGTGAAGGATACTACTGCAGATGAGCTGAAGTACCTGCTACTGATCCACCTACAATCATAACACGAATGTAGCGTCCCCGGCAAAAGGGACGTCAGTACACTTGAATTGTACTGGTATGTATGGACAAACTTTGTCTCAAGTAAACTCAAGCCGTTAAATAAGAATCACGATGACAAGACAGCCAATAGATTACATCAAGAAATCAATTAAGCTAACTAACCATGTTTCCCACCTTTTACTCATTTCGGATAAGCCTCAACACAAGCACGTTTAAGGTCAACAAATAGAACAACAACCAATCAACCACATAAATTGCAAGTAGTCAAACATAGGGGCAATCAGTGCCCCACAGATTGCAAACTCTCCTGCTGTTTCCTTTCACAATTTCATATTAATGATTTTGTATCAATTTCATTTGCGTTTTCGATCGCTTTCCATCCTTATTACCTCGTCCACCCTTATTACCTCGGCCACCCTTTTCACCCAACCCACACCTTATTTCTTCATGTTGCGGTGCGCAACCCGATCCCACCGTACAGTTTTCAAACACAACAATCACAAACAGCAGATAAGACACTACACACAATTATAACAAGTTCAAATAAGCAATTTACACATTGGTTCATGTTCTCAATTACTTCTCAAGCCAATATCACAACCAAGTTACAAGTGTTCCAAAATCGAGAATGTTCATACTGTTATGTTCAATAACTTACCACACCTCAAGTGTTTCGTTTCTTTTCCACAAGGTACCATATATGCCATCATAACCATTATTCATAATTCTTTTACCAAATTCAACTCTCATTTATCTTTCCAGCTCAAATCTCATATTACATCACTCATAGTTCAACAACAACTTTGAATATCCAACAACAACATCAAGCATTTCACACAATTTGGCAATTTAACACGAACCAAACAAATTTCACACATATAGGCGATTTCACAAGAATCAAAATTAGCCATACATACCTGGTATCGAGTTTTCTTCTGTAAACTTCCTACTTTATGCTTACCCAAGCTACCCTATCTTTGCCGACCTCGTTTTGTAGACTCTTACGCCTATTCACTTCCTCTTTGCTAAAAATCAAGTTCAATAATCATTCATGAGTGTAAAATTCTAGTTTCAAAAGCTATTATATGCAAACCTCTCTTTTACCCATTTTAAAAATGAAAATCAAAGAAAACAGCTAGGGTTTTTACCTTGTAAAGATTGGGGAAGTTGAATCTTGGCCCTAGAATCCTTTGGACTCAATGGTTGGAACAATCTTTGAATATGAAGAACTTCTGTCTCTAAAACCCCTCTCTTCTCTCTCTAATTTTGGTAAGATGGTATGATAAAATGAAGGAGAAAGGTGTTATATTAAAGAAGAGGTCGGGTCGAATTTTATAAAATTCCTAGGCCGGGTCAATTCTGCGGTCGCATCTGCGATCGCAAAATCAACATGCGGTCCGCATAGTGACCGCGGAATTGCCCCAAAATTTACACAAGTTCTGTTACGGAATGCGACCAAAATGCGGTCCACATTATTGATCTGCGGTCGCATAGTGCACAGCGGATTTGACACTCAAAAACCTTCGAGAATTTATGCGGTAGATCTGCGGTCCGCAGATCCATTCTGCGATCGCATATCGACCGCATTCTCAACACAAAATTTTGTAAACCTACTGTTAAGCTCTGCGGCAAGAATGCGGTCCACATAGCAGATCTGCGGTCGCATTCCTGACCGCAGAATCGACACTTTTCCGGAAAAATTGACTCTTTACATTTTTGAAACTTAAATCACTACCAAGGGTCCGAACCGCGGCGAGCTAGCTCGCCGCGAAGAATTCTACGCATTCCTAACACATTATTCGGACCATGGCACCACAGCTACTAGGTTTCATGCTCAACAATTTTACGGGGCCTTACACATAACCTGAAGACACTCAGATAAATCCAAAAGATTAGTGACCGAAGTCCAATACAAATTATCTAATCCTAGCAAATACAAATAACTACTGCATATAATGATCTAATCAAATTTTAACTCATTTATCAACGAAACTTCAGAATAACAATCAGATCTTCATTTTATTGCTCAAAGCTTGAAATCATATCAATGTTGAGTTCAGTTATGTACCTGAGTATAAGAGAAATGTAAGAAGAGAGTTAGATCTCTAACAAACAGCAACAACAATAGTAATCAACACAGCAAACTCAATCACAACCTCAATAACTCTATATTTTAACCAGCAAATGATAGCAATAAATGGAATAACCCTCAACATAGTTCAATACAAGCTCATCAGTATTTTTTATCACCAGATCCACACAAAATCAACAAACAGTCTTCGATTTTAAATTGAAACCAATGAAACAGTAAAATTTCGAGCTTTTCCTGCTGTTTTTTGATATTTTTGAGTTGTTGAATTTCAGAAGTAGGAATTTGGAATAGCAGACTAAGAGAAGTATTTGAGAGAAATTTCAGATTGCCAAACTTAATAAATGAGGCATATGGGTGCCTATTTATAGAGTTAAAAATGGAGGAAAATTCATATTTCAGAATTTATGAGTTAGTCCCTTTTATTTTATGTTTTAATCCCTATTCTTTTATTATTTATTTAATTAACTACCCTTATTTGTGAAGAATCTCACCAATCCCCATCTAGAACATTCTACCCCTATGTAATCCCCTAATTGCCCCTACTTCACTTAAAACATTACCTTATTGCCACTTTCCTCTACCCAAACTACCCCCACTTCCTAAGATTTATTACTAATATCCTATTTTGTATCTCCAAATTACCCTTGAATATTACTTGAGTTTTCCAAGTACCTTACTGCCTTTTTCCCTTTTACCCATGTACATGACTTGAATTCACCTAATACCCTACTGCCTTTTCAAATTTTATTTTTTAAAATATCTTAGAATATTATTTGTGACTAATTTGCCAAGTTTCAGAATTTTTGGAGTTGATTTGAGCAGGCCGGACTGACCCGGATGACAAAAACCAATAGCTGCAGAAACTGTGCAAGAATACCCTGCTAAAACCACATCTGCGACATACGAACCGCATCTGCGGTGTCGCAGAGGCGTCTATATATTCGCAGATGCGAATACTTATGCAAAAGCGGCCCCAGCAACGCCTAAGCGGTCACGCAGAAGCATTATTGATTCGCAGAAGCGGAAAGTGTACAAGTTTTAAATGTCAAAACAAAGTTAAATGGTTCTTTTGTCAAAAACATTCCCCTCACACTGTTTTCCCCTGCCCTAACTCCCCAAATACTGAAATGTTTTGCAAAGGTTAAAGAAAATCTCTTGTAATTCCTTTCTCTTCTGCAAATTCAGGTAACGTCTTCTACATTCTCATCTCATTTTTCATGTCCTTCATATTATTTCCTTAGCCAACAGTTTTTTTTTAGTTATTTTGTTTGATTTTTCTTTTTGTTTTGAATTCCTGTTGTTAGCTTTAGGAAGTGAGGGATTGGTTGAGTGTAGGCTTGTGTGTGCTGTTAGTGTACAACAATTTTGGGAAGTCTGAGTACCAAAATTTGTTCAAAGAGAGGTCAAGTTTAAATTGCCCGCAAGATGTTTGACATAATGTTTAAAAGGAATCTTGTTGCTTTACATCACAAAAGGGGCCTTAATTGAATCATGAGTAATGTACTGCACTAATTAAAAGTCTGGAGTATAAAATTATAAGCCAAAAATTAGTTTTGAGAATGAAAAGAATACAAAATTTTCTGGGTAGTGAAGAAGGAGACGTAAGTCGCAGAAGCGAACGTTTCTTCGCAGGAGCATAATCGCTTCTACGGTAGAACACATGCAAAAGCGAAATGTATTAGTTGGATAAAATCGCAAAAGCGGTCTTCAGTTCGCAAAAGCGATTGCGCTTCTGCGATTTATTTACGCAGAAGCGAGTCTGGACAATATGGTAAAAATCGCAGAAGAGTTTAATATTTTGCAGAAGCGGCTGCGCCTCTGCAGTCTTCTTTCGCAGAAGCGAAAACTGGAAAATTTTTCAGATTCCAGTAGCTTTGCACCAGTAGCTTCCCTGGCCCGTTCAATCTAAATTTTTGGCTAGATTGCAGTGTTTTGAATTGTTTAACATGGTTCTGTTGCCCGATTGACATTGTGTTAAATTTTTGTAGGTGATTTACTTAAAAATGGAACCAAGCACAAGCGGACAACAAAGAGAAATCGAAGAAGAGATTGATGAGCCATATGATGAAACATGCTTCATGTCTGTTGAAAGTGAGCGGCGATATCTGGACGACCGCGTCCATAAGAAGATTATTCTTGAAAAAGGAATACATGAAGAGAAATTAGCCGAAAAGCTTCCTGAATTCTATGCTCGGCTCAACTCATTAGGATGGTCCTGCTTCATCACCACCCCTTGCAAAGCCAATGAGGAGTGGGTGCGTGAATTTTATGCTAACCTCCGGCATGCAAATTTTGATAGCCCACAAGTAGTCATCAGATGGAGGTTAGTAAGGTTTGGGATTGAACAAATCAATGACACTTTGGGTATTCCCACTTTTAGGTGGACCAGGTACAAGCAAAGGACAATTGTGATAATGGAGCATGGCTTGTCTCCAAGCTCTTCCCACCGTAGTTGAGAGAAAAATGGGGAACCAGAAGAAAAGGGTTCAAATCTACCGACTTCACTGCAGAGGCCGAAATGTGGCTATACATCCTGAACAATAGAGTCTCTCCGTGCGGCAATGTGACTGATGTCTCCTACACCCAGGCACTAATCATAGCATGCATTCTAGATGACACTCCGGTGAATGTAAGGTACTACATTTTGCAGGAGATGAGGCAGTACTTGAGAGAGTACTCAAGAGACAAGGATGCAGGCCTGCTAGTCCCCTCCCTAATTACACAGCTGTGCACCCGGGCAGAGGTTAATGTCCGTAGCACTGATCGGTGGCTACCAACGAACAAACCTTTTCATCCATTGAGAGTGACAGGAGAGGGCAGTGTGGTCAAAAGCAAGAAGAGGAAAGTTACCATCATAACCACCGGTTCAGAGTCTTCTTCGCAGGCAGCTGCTCAGGGGCCATTCATGATTCTTAACTCCGAGCTTCAAATAATTAAGGAGATAGTGTCACAGCTTTCTAGTGTGCCATACTCCTCTTATCCTGGGCCTTCTTACTTCTCTAGGGAAGATATGCAGGGTTACTTGGATGCTCAAAAAATCCAAAATTATAACATGAAGAAAATGGCAGCATCAGTGACCAAACTGGAGGGAGTCTACAGTACTTTAGCTAAGGCCCATGCCACCCTTTAGTCCGATTTTGAGATAGAGAAGAAGAAGAACAAGAAGAAGGGAAAGTTGATGATCAAGATGTGGAGAGGCATCAAGGCGATCTTCAAATGGGGGGAACCCAGATAAGAAGATCCTAGTAGCGGCCAAAGATGACAGTGAGGAGTACTCCTTCATTTCAAAGTTTTCTGGTGGTGATGATGATGATGACAAGGAGGAGGAGACCGATGATGATGGAGCCACGAGCTCATCTCAGCACTGATCAGCCTTCCTTCCGCTGTCTGCTAGTCTGATGCAGACCTCAAGGAGACCCTCAAACATTTTATGCTTTACATTCGATATTTTGCAGTGAGGACACTGCAATATTCTAGTTGGGGTGGCTTTTTTTTACTGTATTCATGTTTAGAGACTATGTGCCATTGTCAAGCTTATGTTTATGTTATGGATACTGTATGCCCTTGCCGGGCTTGTGACTATGTTGTTCTATACACTGTGTGCCCTTGCCGGGCTTGGTTTGATTAGTCATGTTTGTGTTGTTATTTTCTTTCGTTATTTATTTTTCTTATTATTAGCCTATATTCTTTTCAATTTTTAGTAGTATTTGCTTCTTTTATTTTAGTATCCTGTATAGTAGTTTTCTTTTCTTTTATTAGTATTTTCTTAAATAAAATTTCCTTGAGTTTTCTTCATGCTACGGTTCTTTCCCAAGGAACGATTTAGTGAACCAGGTGACTTTTCCCTTTAATATAGTGTGACAACCTTATTAAGGGAATTAGTCTTGTTTTGTTAGGATGAGGCTTTTGGACTATTTGGTACTAATAAAATTAGCCTCTTGTATGTAAATTATGAATTAAGAATACTCCTCCAAAAATTTAATTTGAACTAAAAACAAGTAAGTTGCATGGTGTAAAATAACTTTTGTGATAAATTTTTGGCTCTTTTAGTGATTCTTAGCTCACTAGTTTGATAGAACTGATCCGTCTTGATTAATTCATGTGCCATGTGTGTTAGCGATTGTTGAAATAAATCTTGTGTTTACTTCTATCATCTAGAACTTGCCCGATTGGTTTTTCAATGCTAATGATAGTATATTTGGTTGGAGGAATGATCTTAGGCATTCTTTTTTTTAATTTTAAAACCTCTTTATCCTTTCAAGCCTACAGTTTCATAAATAATATCACTAGTACCCCTTTTGATCCTTTAAACCTTTCTTTGGCCAACTAATTACAAACATTTCCCTTTTTTGTAAAATAATTCCCTCTCTTGAACCCCTCCCTCCTTGAACATTGAGAATGAGGCTAAAAGTCTAAGTTGGGGGTGGTGTCAA
The DNA here is from genome assembly GCA_032618575.1 of Nicotiana noctiflora. Classification (NCBI taxonomy): domain Eukaryota; kingdom Viridiplantae; phylum Streptophyta; class Magnoliopsida; order Solanales; family Solanaceae; genus Nicotiana; species Nicotiana noctiflora. The sequence goes on from JASVEL010007263.1 coordinate 114,089, forward strand.
AGTGGAGATTATTGAGGTTGTGCATTGAGTCTAAGACCACATGCCTCAAAGTATTTGTATTAAAGTATTCTAGCTCCAAAAAGAAAAAAAATATGTGTATATATATACATTATGGAGCCTTGAATAAAATTAGAAGATGTATGTAAGGTGGTTATATATTGGGAACTAGATGCCAATGAGGCTATGTGAGTTGAAGAGAATCAAAGTGCAAAAGAATGAAACTTGTAAGTAGTGTTCAACAAGGGTGAAGTCATTTGTACCCAAATGTTTATCCGACCTTCCCTAAACCTACATTACAAGCTTAAAAAGTCCTTGTGGGACCTCCAACTGAACATTCTTGAATAAGCGATGAATTAAAATAAGGGCAAGCTTATGGTATGAGATGTTGTAACACTTGAAATTTCTTTGTGAGAGTGAGTGTTTTTTGAAAAAATTTGTCCCTTGTGTTGTATCGTAAATATATTGTTTTTGGGACTTTCTTTCTTGTGAGGGCACATGAATTAGAAAAGATTGGTGAAATTGAGTAAAGTGACCATTTATAGTGAACTAGTGCTCTTGAGTCACTCATTGAGGCTTATTTTTGTCACTTGATTGTTTTGGAACTCCATTGCACATTGTTGAAGTTGTTTTTCTTTAGGAGGGAGTTATTCGGAAAAGATATACATACTTGAGCCTAATTGTTAGTATCAACCAAATCCATAAGTATGGTGTTTAAATTAGAGAATGTGATATGTACATAATAGCAATGCCACTTGTGTTTTAAATGGTGAATCCTCATTGAAGTTTTGGTTTTGATTTGCTTGAGGACAAGCAAAAGCTTTAAGTTGGGGGTGTTGATGAGTGGTGATTTTACCACTCATTCTAGCCTCTGTTATTTAGCTTTTATGTCCTGTTGACTATAAAATGAGGTTATTTATGTGGGTGGTTGTTAGTTTTTCAGGTACATGATGCTATGAAGTGATTGGGATTGAATTGAATTGGAATTGGACTAAAACAGAGTGAAACCATACAAACTGGCAGTGATTTTGCTTCTGCGGACGTTTGGTCGCAGAAGCGATGTCGCCCCTACGTAAAGTTGATCGCTTCTGTGGTTTATGGATGGATCGAACAATTCCGCTTCTGCGGAGGAAAAGACGCAGAAGCGGTCACGCTTCGGCGATTGACAGATCGCTCCTGCGCAAATGCATGTGAAAGCAAGATACTGCTTTTGCGATGTGATAAGCGCTTTTGCGCTATCGCTTCTGCGACCATTTATTGCTTCTGCAATATTTCGTAAATCATGTTATGCTTACGCGGTTCGTTTGGCGCTCAAGCGGAGCCGCACCTGCGATTCTTTTTCCGCAGGTGCGAGAACTGTGCATCAGACCTGGACAGAATTGGCATTTCACAAGTTTTTATCCCAAATCAATTATATACTCGTCCAAACAGACATTGAAAATATCTTTGGCTTATTTTCAGTTCTTAGAACTAGAGAGAACAATTTTGGAATCTAGGGTTTTGCACACACACTTGGGTCTTGAAGATTGAAGCTTGTGGTTAAGATTTTCTTACCCATTTATGTTTATTTCTTCATCTCCTTGCTTTGTATTGATTATTTAAGTGTGTAGTATTTATTTCCAATACTTGAATCTTGTTTATGAAAATATTCATGTTTAAAGTGTGGATTAAATACTTTGTTGTGCTTATGTATTGATTAGATGATCTTGTTATTTGAAGCTTAGATTGAATATATTGAATTTATTGTTGTGAGTTGTTTATTTGATTTTGATCTTAATTATTTTACTGCTCAGCCAACAGTGAAATATTATTTACGAACCTTGAATTAAACTTGACAAAGGAAATTCTTGGTTGCATATAAAATCAAATAGAACAAGATTTGAATCTCGGGCATCGGGTGAAGGATTTGCAATTAAGATAGACATATACTTAATTGCCTTGTTTGGTTGAAGAATAAGAGTTGTAAATGCATTCTTGTTAATATTAATACCATAGACATATAGGTATTGATTTAACTTGGATAGATTCATAAGAACTCGAAAGATTCTTATGTATATTGTTAACCTTATAATCAACAATCCAAATAGTTCAATAAATCAATTATAAGTATGAAAATAAGCATGATTACTAGCAATTCCATGACCACTTCAGTGTAATTCCCGAAGCAACCATATGTGTAGCCATTGATCATTTTACTTGTTTTCTAGGTCAGTTTACATTTTTGCATTTAGGTATAAATACTTTTCAACCACCATTCTTAGTGTTTGGTTTTGCATAATTAGCGATAATTTTCTTACATACCTAATCGTCTACATATTGTTCTCTGTGGGATTCGATCCCGACTCATAGTTAGGTAAATTATATTGCTGTGACCGTATCTATTGCTTTTTAGCAGTCGATTTGGACGTCACCGGTCCATGTATTACCGGATTAAAATTTCAATTATAACAGCCCACTTATTAAAACTAATTAACAAATCTAATCTAACACATAAACAAAATATGCCAATTAATATCAATTAAAAAGAATCACTTAGGTAATTAGACTAACTAAAACTGATTTATAACTAATAATTATCAAAGTCCACATCTATAACCAATCCACTAATTACTGTTAATACTAATTAACCTCCTAAAAAATTTAATAGTTATTACTACTGATCGCAATACCAATATCAGAGTTTAACTAAAAGAAATTAACTCAAGTATCAGAATCAAACAATTGACACAAAACCAAACAAATAAAAATCATATTTGAAAATTATCAGAATCTAATTGTTAAACCATAAGACTAATATCCAAAAACTATTTATCAGAATCTTTGTCCTATTTTAATATCAGAAGTTAAGTCTAAAAGTATAAGTTTTTTTTAATACTATTTTAAAGAACAAAAATTAAAAGATAATTATCAGAAAATCTAAAGTACTGTATCATTATTTTTATCAAGACAAGAATCAAAAACAAGAAGAGAATCAAACACATGCAAGTAAAAAAAACAGAAATGGGAAACTTAGCTTTTTTTTTTCTTGACCGTTTTTCTTATTTTCTTTCTTTCTTTCTTTCTTTTTAGTTGAAACCTTTCCAGGACTTCAGGAGCCTTGGATATCAATTTTCTTGGATTTGGGTCGCCGGCAGACCTTTGAAATTTGATTTGAGCTTTTTAGTGACTTCTAGGACTCAAGGATTTCAGAGCCGGGCTAAAGGTGTCAAGGGGGAGCTTTGGTATGATTTTAGAGCGATTTGGGTGAACTAGTGTTCGCCGGAATTAGGGTTCCGGTGATACTTTTTGGAATATTCGAGATGATTCAGAGGAATTTGAGAAAAAAAGGAGTGGAGGGGTGAGATCAGGAGGTCTAAGCGGTTCTGGGGTGTACTTTTTTGGAGTGATTGGCATTGGTGTTGTCTCCCACCGGTAGTGTTTCAGCGGGAACTGGAGAGGATATGGGGGCGGCTACGGATGATGAAGAAGAAGAAGAAGGGATAAATAATTTTAGGGTTGAGTGTATTTAGTATATTAAAAGGACTTTGTTAAACCAGGGCCGTTGGATGATTGTTAATGGAAGGATGAGATCTTTTGATCATGAAAAATTAATCTGGTCCGTTGGATTAAACTAATCAAAGGCTGAGATGGAAAGTACAACATGTCGTCGTTTAGTTTTAATGAGGAGATCAGTCTTTGGTCGTTAGATCAATTTATTTTAACGGTCCGGATTGTTTTACTGAAAACGGGGTCGTTTGGATTTATAGCTGGGCTGACCTGGTGGATAATTTTTTGGCCTGGGCGGTACTGAAGCAAATTGGGCTTTATTTAGCCCAAGTCTAATAACTTGCCTACTCCTTTTATTTAAATGGTTTATTATTTATTTTATTTTTTGTATTTTGTACTTTGTATTTTATTTTTCCTTTTCCAATTTTATATATTTTTTATTTTATTATATTGTTAAACTAATTTAATTCTAGAATTTATTTAATTTCTATTTTATAGTAATTTTCCATTAAAACACTAAAAATGCTATTTTTTAAAATTTTTTCTTTAATTTGTTTAAAAAATAAACTATACTAACATTATAAAATTATAAAGTCCTAATGCATATTTTGTATTTTTTAATATGAATTATTACGCAACTAATTAACACAAAAATGCCACAAATATCAACAAAAATTGAAAAAAAAATTATTTGGATTTTAGGAATAATTTGCTTAGGGCAAAAATCACGTGCTCACAACCACTTTTGGACACCCTTCTGGGTCAGCCTGGTCTTTGGAGCTGCAATAGAAGAGAACCACTATACGAACCGGCGGTAGTAACCTGCTAACCCCAAGAAACTCCGAATCTCGTCATTGAAACTGGTCGAAGCCAATTCTTGACTGCCTCAATCTTCTTTGGGTCCACATGAATACCCTCTACTGATACAATATGACCCAGGATGCAACCAAACTCAACCAAAACTCACATTTTGAAAACTTAGCATAACTTAGCATATAGCTGATTATCCTTTAGAGTCTGAAGAACCACTCCGAGGTGTTGCTCGTGCTCTTCCTAGCTGCGGGAGTACACCAGGATACCATCTATAAAGACTATCACGAACAAGTCTAGATAAGGCCTGAACACTCGGTTTATCAACTCCATAAATGCTGTTGGGGCATTGGTCAACCGAAAAGACATGACTAAAAACTCGTAGTGCCCATACTGTCACGACCCCAAAACTCGATCGTGATGGCGCCCAGCACATTGCTAGGCCAGCCCAACCAAATACACTCTCATCCCGATCTTAGAGCTTAAAATCACTTATTTTAAGTCAGTATCAGAGAAAGAAGCCAAATTAAAGTGGTAGATATAATAATATCCCAAACCTTTCTAAAAATAACGTAACTTCCCAAAGATCTGGGGTCACGAGCCAAGAGCCTCTATCAAAATATCAGTCAATACTATAAATAACTATACAAGTCTAAGAGTACGCAAAATAAATGATAACAGAGTAGTAAGGGAAAAATGTCGGGTCCTGCGGACGTCAAACAACTACCTCGACGATCCCAACTGGGTCTAAACCAGCACCAAGCTCGACTAAGCCTCCAGGTAGCTGAATCTGCACACATTATGCAGGGAGTCGAGTGAGTACTTCCAACTCAGCGGTAATAAAAGTAAATAATACTGAGGAAAAGAAAATCACACAAAGAACTACCTCATGTTATAAATGTCACACCTCCTTTTTCTTTTACGTCCCAGCTATTTACTATTACACCCTGGGAAGGGATATAATAATAGTAGGGAAGAAGTTTATCCAATTAAAGGACATACGGAATGAGATTTATTTATTAATTTTTAGAGTCGCCTCCTGGAAAAATAATGGTGTCCCAAGTCACCTGTTTAATCCTGAACCGAGGAAATTATGACTCTGTTTAACAGTCCGCAAAACTAGAAATCCGAATAAGCATTTCTGTTAACCTGGGAGAAGGTGTTAGGCACTCCCGGATTCTGTGGTTCTTGCACGGTCGCTCAACTGCCGTATTTTTTCTATTTGATTTCCTTATATGCTTCAATTTTCAAATGCTATTAATATTCCATTTTGTTGATTTTTAGGACTTGCGACGTCACAAAAACGCATATCAAGTCACACCGCAACCAGTACGCCTGTGACTTTAATGCATTTCAGCTTTGTCGGGATTTAAGATTTGGGTCACATAAAATGTGCACCCATATTAGGAACGTATTTTTTATTTATCATGCCTATAGTGTCTACTTCTCCATTATCTTTGGGAAGGACCGTGATATTCGCTAAACGGTCCCTCCAAGTCTAACATTAAAATTCGTTTGGGGTCCCATGTATTTTTATGTTCAGAATGAGGCTCATCCCTTATTTTAAGGCTCAATCCTATTTATGTACTACGTTTTCTATTTTTGTTTTTTTCCTTCCTAATTGTCACGACCCCAAATCCGGTCGTGATGGCGCCCAGCACATTGCTAAGCCAGCCTGACCAATCACAATCGACCAAGGAGCTAGAAGCTCTCTTTAGCCCATTTAAGCATATTAATTTACGAAATAACAGTGATACATATAACGAAAATGGGAAACCAAGTCCCATAATACATCAACTCCCATAGACCAAGGGTCAAGAGTCATGAGCCTCTACTGAACATGAGTGTATAAAGGTTTACAAGATACCAAGTGCGGAAAGAAATGTCAATACAAAATCAAAAGACAGTAGGAAGGAATATCGGGTCCTGCGGACTCTGCAGCTACCTCGTATATCCCACGGATGTCGCCTCGCACCGCTACTGGATCACTGCTGAGAGGTACCTGGATCTGCACACAAGGTGCAGGGAGTAAAATGAGTATTGCCAGACTCAGTGGTAATAAACAAGGGTAAGACAGCACAGATAAGAAATCCGCAATAAAGCACTATGTAAAGCTATAATCAGCTACCCTGTCACAGAATCAATATTCACTGTACCTGTACCAACAAATACCAATAAATAGCATAACAACTAGCAGATGTAGCTAAATGCAATGCAATGCATGATATGACCGCTACGGCGCGTAGCTCGACTCCAATTTTGGGTACCCGTGCTCACTGTGGGGGTTCAGACTCCGGAGGGGCTCCTACAGCCCAAGCACATCTCATAGAGATATTCCGGCGGCGTGCAGTCCGATCCAACATATATCTCGCTGCGGCGTGCAGCCCGATCCACTACTAGTCAGCTAATATGCAGATACAGCCTCGCAGGCTCAAAAGTAGTTTTTGAAAACTCTCTTTTATCATTTTTCAGTTGGAAAACAGTAATATCAAGTTCCAGAGATTGGAATTAGCATAATAACAAAAATGGCTGCGGACTAGTAGTAAACTAGCATGTCTATATGATAAGACAATGACAACGATCCTCGCGGGATCCAATAACTGGCTCACGGCCCACATGTATACTCAACCGCCCAAGAAGGGGTTCCTCGGCTCAAGAGTGGCCATTATCACAATATATATATATATGCAACCATCCGAGAAGGAGGTTCGACGGCTCTAGAATAGCCAATAATACAGTATCAACAGGTCGGACTAATATATAGTCTCCAGTTCATGATCGACCCCGCACTCTCAAGAGTGTGCGTGTCTCGCCGCTATACAGCGTCACAAAGTGGTATACCGGGGTTTCGAACCCGCTGGTCATCACCCACATCTATTACTCACCTCAATATAGCGCGACGACTATTCCGCAATGCCCTTGCCACGAGAATCAAGCTCCGCACGCGTAGAATCTGATCAAATACAGTAGAAACATAACAAATTAGGCCAATGGGACGACACCCAATCAATACAACTCAATTTACGTCAAAATTCCCAAAGTTGTCAAAACCCGACTTTCGGTACGCTTGTCGAAAAATCACGAAAGTCACATATTCGGAACCCTCATCTTAATACGAGTCTATGCATATCAATTTTACCAAATTCGGACTCCATTTGCCCATTCATAACCTTGATTTTCTAAAGTTCAAGCCTAGGGCTAAATCCTCCATAAATTACCCCAAATTCCTCCATTTTCATGATATAATTGCATAATATTACCAATACTAATCATAGTTTAAGTCCATAGTTGATTACCTGATGATTTCCATTGAGTTTCTCTTCAAAATCGCCCAAATCGCCTCTAAAGCGGAGACCCAAATGTGTGAAATGTTCTGAAATTTTTCTAACTTCTGATACACTTAACTCACAGCGATTTTCGCTTCTGCGGAAGAATTTCCGCTCCACGCGTCCATGTCCGCGACCAAAGGGTCGCTTCAGCGGTTCCAGGCCCAGCCGGCCAATTCCGCTTCTGCGAGTAAAGGGCCGCTTAAGCGGGCCCGCTTCTGCGAAGACACTTCCGCTTCTGCGGAAACACCCGCCTCTGCGCACCATAGTCCGCTTCTGCGGACTCGCCCAGGCGGTCAAATGTCCGCTTCTGCGGACCATGCCCATTTTCTTCTCATCCGCTTCTGCGATCACTGGCTCGCACCAGCGATGCCGCTTCAGCGGAATGACTTCCGCTTCTGCGTGACCAGCCGCTCCTGCGCCCCTCGTCCGCTTCTGCGGACTCGCTCCTGCGTCCAAAATTCCGCAGGAGCGGAAACAACAGAAACAGAATCCCAACCTGCAATTTTTTTCACAATTTCTCCCGTTTAACCATCCGAAATCACCCCGAGGCCCCCGGGACCTCATCCAAACATACCAACACATCTTAATACCTTATTCGAACTTGCTCCAATCCTCAAAACACGTCTAACAACATCAAAACCCATAATTCGCATCGAATTCAAGCCTAAGTTCCTTAAAACATTCCGAATTACACATTCAATCAAAAACCCGACCAAACGACGTCCGAATGACCTGAAATTTTGTAGGCACATCCAACATTGCCTAACGGAGCTACTGCAACTGTCGGAACTCCATTCCGACTCCCGGATCAAAATCTCACCTACCATTCGGATTTCGCCAAAATTCAACCTTAGCCAATTCAAGCCTATTTCTACACCGGGCCTCCAAATTAAATTCCGATCGCTCCCCTAAGTCACAAATCACCTCCCGGAACTAACCGAATCATCAGAATCCGATTCCGAGCCCTCTAACCAAATAGTCAACTCCGGGTTGACTTTCCTTATTCAAGTCTCCTTCAAAAAGGCTATATGCCTCATTTTCAATCCCAATCACTCCTAACTCACCCGGTAGACTCTAACACTGATATAAAATCATAAAACATGTAATTGCAACATGACGGGGTGGTAAATTCCCGTAACGACGGGCCGGGTCGTTACATTCTCCCCAACTTAAACAAACGCTCGTCCTCGAGCGAACTCAGAGTTGTACTAGAAACAACTCAATAGCTGAATGACCTTACCAAGCATATACTCGGGCGATCATACGTCATCCTATCTCACATAAGTCCGAAAACACCATATAGTCAAAATTTCACAGACCATCTGAACCATAAATCACATTGCACTTTCTGAAATCATATACCAATTGCTAATCCCATGTATATATTCACGATACACTAGAATCCACTGCAATAACCCGCACTCACCACTCCGGGTGAGATCATATGATGTATCAAACAACCCGATCGCTCGAGACAATAGTCTCTAATCACACAATTTCCCATGATAACCAAATACCAACTGAAAAACCCTTTTTCATTAGATAGAGTCTTGTTCCAACACCTTCATATCATGCCCACGGCAACCGAACACGCGATATATCGAACCCATCTCTCAGGTCAACCATTCATGAATCTATTTCACTTCTAACTATTACCACAATAGGTTTCGGAGCCAAACCTCGATTTTTACCTTTCTAACAAGCTAAGATCCAATATGCTCGTATTCATAAATGACTCCAAAGGTCATTTCGATTATAACACACCGCACTGGTGATATGACACCTCAACACCGGCCTAAGCCACAACGAGCACAACATAGGCTCCAATAGAAGTGTTTGCACACACTCGAATCATGACAGCTCAAATCATGACAATTGTCTCCAGCAAAAGAGTTGCAATTCAATTCCTCTGTGCCATCATAACATAGAACTGGGATCGCGTCTCGCATTATAGAAATAGAGTACATGAATCCTCCTCGAGAGGTCATAACATCACGTGGCCTTGCCACGATTCGTGATTCTATCCAAACACTATTACTCATGAAGCACCTCAAGCTACCAAGCTCAAAACGGTTAGCCACGCACGGATCTAGGTCTTGAACCCAAGCAATCAACCTCACCCACGGTGAAACAATTAACGTATGCTATTAAATCCTGAAAGGACACAACCGATGTGCCACTCGCCAAGCGATACTCAAAATGGTCTTTTCCTCAGAAGCGGGGAAGTATTGTATACCAGTAGCATATAACTAACTATATTTTCACAATATTCTGTTGCGGCACGCAACCCGCTCCAATGACATACCCGTGGCGGTGTGCCACCCGATCTAGATACCATACCTGTGGCGGCGTGCCACCCGATCCAAGTAACCCTCGTCAAATGAATACGTGTCGAGTCAAGTTGCTCATTATAATAAACATATATAGCCTCAAGTTTGGCCACATGAAACGCATCTGACAACGTTTCTCAATACTGGAACTGAATCAATGGCAGATATTTCTACACTAACATCCGCCACTAAGGTCCAACTGACAAAGCAATGCCTACCAGCCGTCCGCTGGTCCTGCGTACAACTACTCTGTTGGAGCATACTCTGATGTTCTCTGCTACGCAATTTGTGCCATTTTCCGACATAGCCCATATCACATTAATCTAGACGACATGGCTTATGTCAACCAGTCTGAAATAAGGTATCATAACCCAAATTCATCATATCAAGCTAAGAGCTAAACGGTGCTAATACACACGATATAAAACCACTGCATAGGCGGATTACGAGAACTTCCAGACTCTAACACATGTATTACATATGGATCACTATGCATGATCCCACACTCCACCGTACGATTACATAACACACATCAAGCATCTATTCATACCTCGAAAGCCATTCGGAAATTTCACTATACCATCAACGACTCAATTATTACAGTCGATCCCACAAGAGAATACCACCATACCACTGGATATCATCAGTTTACATTACCTTGTCCTTTTTGGATCATATTCCCTGCCAAGTTAATAGAATAGCAGTACCGTTTTCTTAAATCATCAGAAAGATCGATTCTTAATTCATCTGCAGTTGTTCGTGCTGCTCAATAATTTTATTGACTTTCCATATATTATGAACTGATCTCAAAACCTAGAATATACCATTATCAACTTTCCATAACACATCGCGTATACCATACTAAGATAACATGGAAATTCTTATCCCTTTCCTACGCCGCAAACATGGACGCACTCAACTAGTCAAGGACTTTTATGATCTCATATAGAGAAAACTCATTACACATTCCAAGCTTTGCATACCAACAGGAAATACACTCATTTTTCAAACCACATTAAAACACATCATAAACTCTTTCTCCCAATCACATTGCATAAGTTAAACTGCCAGGACTGAGTCCTTATACCCATATTATACTCATATCGGGTTACACGACTGCCAACACTCAAAAGCTTTATTGCACAATATCTGCAAGACTCCTTACTTCAACCACATACCAGGAATTAGTCGTATTCTTTATCATACCGCTTCGGTTTATTAACAAGTTGTTCCATTTACCCAGTTTCCTTTCTGATTCATCTTTGATTTAATATTAGCCACTACCGTAGCACCATAACACATGAACTCATTCCACACGAGACTCGTACATAAGACCACACGGTCTGAGACATATAGGCCACTGAATACTCTCTCAATATTTCCAGAAGGATCACATCCTACAATGCTTTATTTTGAAGAACCTCTTGCGATTTGAATTCGTTATCATTACCTTCCAATACGGATTACATAGAATCCCATCATTCACATAATATAACACAAGTACCGATCTCTTCTAACGAAACCGCAATCTTTAGCCACATGCACAATCTTAAGGCACCTGACTGTTACAAGCAAAATCTGAACACTGCAAAACCATTCTCGGGCATCATTCACCCTTATTCAGCTGTAATTCAACTGTCCTATTGAGTAGAACCACTCGTGTTTTGTTAGAACTCTGACATCGCAGAACATGATTACTTACGGGTACAATTCGCTATCTTTCTTTTCTATACACCGAACATTCCTTACCAACAATAGTTCAAAACATCCTAGTATTTCTTCACATCTACGAAGCACCATAACCTTGTCAGAATTTTCCCAACATACTTAAAGACAGTGCCCACATAGCACACAATAGTGCAATCAGTTAATCAATAGCAACCTCCCCAACTTAGCTCGAAGCCATTCATCAAAGCACTTTCAACCACTCATATCGGTATTACTCAAGTGATGCCGAAATGTTAGTATGATATTAAACTCAAGTCATTTACAAGCTTCGGCGGAGATTCGAATCATCAGAAATATTAACTCTTTTGCAATTCTTGCATTCATTCACACACAACAGTTATGCCCCCTCTTTAGGTGACAAAATATTTTCTAAGTCCCGAATTTTCCAAAAATTTCGGCAGAGTTTCCTTTGTAAATTGGCCTATCCACCTGCCAGAGAATCACCAAACCATTCTAGCTATACTTCCACAACTCAACAAGATATCACAATGTATTTCAACAACATTAAATCTCAATACTACACGAATTATATCATCACAATTTATACTTGAACTTGTGTTGTACCTGCTCGAATCATAACACATATCAAAATCACTATTCAATTACACATCAGAATCAACCCACCTATTTTTTTTTTTTCAATCTAGTATTTCAGTACAACACCTTCTACCAGGATATACATAGCATAATCATTTTAGTCTTCCTGAGTTTAAACTTGTTCCACTACAAATAAGGCATTTTACCTTCCAATTACGAGATATGATAAATAGTCACCACGCCCGTAGCTCGGGGCTACACAACAGTTTAGATAAGAGTCGAACAATTAACAACTCATCCATTAGTAAGCCTCCATAATACTCTACAGATCGGCACAAGGCCCCAAACATGGCTACTAGCCCAAGTACATAGATATAAGCCCGGTCTTAGTCACTTTACACAGTAATTTATCAATTGGGAAGGATCAAGTCCAAATCCCCAGTCACAATACCACCACGCTCGTCACATGACGCGTATTCCCTCTCAGCACAGCACTGTATAGTGCAAAAATACGGAATTTCAAACCCTCAGTACATTATCTATTGCCACCACTCACAAAATCAGCACCTCAATGCTCAAGTCATAAACAAGGTCCAGCCTCAAGTCATCCTGACTGGCCCAACATGAACTCGCCGAGATTATATCTCGCCCCTCGTTCGAGGAAATCATAAGCCATAAGGCAATTACATTACTGAGCGCTCGATGCGTAAACACACGTGTGGAAGGAATTTCAAAAATTATTTCTCAAGCTGAATCAAGTGCGCACGATAAGAATTCCAAGAAACTGTGGGCCTCTGCTAAGATCAACTCTCGAATCCCTTCGACATTGGGCACACAAACTCGACCCTGCAATTTCAATACCCCATCATCATCTAGATTTACCTGTGTGGCACCTCACCGCTTGTCACGACCCCAAATCCGGTCGTGATGGCGCCCGACACATTGCTAAGCCAGCCTGACCAATCAACATCAACCACGGAGCTAGAAGCTCTCTTTAGCCCGTTTAAGCATATTAATTTACGAAATAACAGTGATACATATAACGAAAACGGGAAACCAAGTCCCATAATGCATCAACTCCCATAGACCAAGGGTCAAGAGTCATGAGCCTCTACTGAACATGAGTGTATAAAGGTTTACAAGATACCAAGTGCGGAAAGAAAAGTCAATACAAAATCAAGACAGTAAGAAGGAATATCGGGTCCTGCGGACTCTGCAGCTACCTCGAATATCCTCAAACGTCGCCTCGCACAGCTACTGGATCACTGCTGAGAGGTACCTGGATCTGCACACAAGGTGCAGGGAGTAAAATGAGTACTGCCAGACTCAGTGGTAATAAACAAGGGTAAGACAGCGCAGATAAGAAATCCGCAATAAAGCACTATGTAAAACTATAATCAGCTACCCTGTCATAGAATCAATATTCACTGTACCTGTACCAACAAATACCAATAAATAGCATAACAGCTAGGAGATGTAGCTAAATGCAATGCAATGCATGATATGACCGCTACGGCGCGTAGCCCGACTCCAATTTTGGGTACCTGTGCTCACTGTGGGGGTTTAGACTCCGGAGGGGCTCCTACAGCCCAAGCACATCTCATAGAGATTTACTGCGGCGTGCAGCCCGATCCAACATATATATCTCGCTGCGGCGCGCAGCCCGATCCACTACTAGTCAGCTAATATGCGGATACAGCCTCGCGAGGCTCAAAAGTAGTTTTTGAAAACTCTTTTATCATTTTTCAGTTGGAAAACAGTAATATCAAGTTCCAGAGATTGGAATTAGCATAATAACAAAAATAGCTGCGGACTAGTAGTAAACTAGCATGTCTATATGATAAGACAATGATAACGATCCTCGCGGGATCCAATAACTGGCTCACGGCCCACATGTATACTCAACCGCCCAAGAAGGGGTTCCTCGGCTCAAGAGTGGCCATTATCACAATATATATATATGCAACCATCCGAGAAGGAGGTTCGACGGCTCTAGAATAGCCAATAATACAGTATCAACAGGTCGGACAAATATATAGTCTCCAGTTCATGATCGACCCCGCACTCTCAAGAGTGTGCGTGTCTCGCCGCTATACGACGTCACAAAGTGGTATACGGGGTTTCCAACCCGTCGGTCATCACCCGCATCTATTACTCACCTCAATACAGCGCGACGACTATTCCGCAATGCCCTTGCCACGAGAATCAAGCTCCGCACGCGTAGAATTTGATCAAATACAGTAGAAACACAACAAATTAGGCCAATGGGACGACACCCAATCAATACAACTCAATTTACGTCAAAATTCCCAAAGTTGTCAAAACCCGACTTTCGGTACGCTTGTCGAAAAATCACGAAAGTCACATATTCGGAACCCTCATCTTAATACGAGTGTAAGCATATCAATTTTACCAAATTCGGACTCCATTTGCCCATTCAAAACCTTGATTTTCTAAAGTTCAAGCCTAGGGCTAAATCCTCCATAAATTACCCCAAATTCCTCCATTTTCATGATATAATTGCATAATATTACCAATACTAATCATAGTTTAAGTCCATAGTTGATTACACTGATGGTTTCCATTGAGTTTCTCTTCAAAATCGCCCAAATCGCCTCTAAAGCCGAGACCCAAATGTGTGAAATGTTCTGAAATTTTTCTAACTTCGAATACACTTACTTACAGCGATTTTCGCTTACGCGGAAGAATTTCCGCTCCTACGCGTCCGTGTCCGCGACCAAGGGTCGCTTCGGCGGTTCCGGGCCTGGCCGGCCAATTCCGCTTCTGCGAGTAAAGGGCCGCTTAAGCGGGCCCGCTCTGCGAAGACACTTCCGCTTCGCGGAAACACCCGCCTCTGCGCACCATTGTCCGCTCCTGCGGACTCGCCCGAGCGGTCAAATGTCCGCTCTGCGGACCGTGCCCATTTTCTTCTCGTCCGCTACTGCGATCGCTGGCTCGCACCGGCGATGCCGCTTCGGCGGAATGACTTCCGCTCTGCGTGACCAGCCGCTCCTGCGCCCCTCGTCCGGTCCGCGGACTCGCTCCTGCGTCCGAAATTCCGCAGGAGCGGAAACAACAGAAACGGAATCCCAACCTGCAATTTTTCACAATTTCTCCCGTTTAACCATCCGAAATCACCCGAGGCCCTCGGGACCTCATCCAAACATACCAACACATCTTAATACCTTATTCGAACTTGCTCCAATCCTCAAAACACGTCTAACAACATCAAAACCCATAATTCGCATCGAATTCAAGCCTAAATTCCTTAAAACATTCCGAATTACACATTCGATCAAAAACCCGACCAAACGACGTCCGAATGACCTGAAATTTTGCAGGCACATCCAAAATCACCTAACGGAGCTACTGCAACTGTCGGAACTCCATTCCGACTCCCGGATCAAAATCCCACCTACCGTTCGGATTCCGCCAAAATTCAACCTTAGCCAATTCAAGCCTATTTCTACACCGAGCCTCCAAATTAAATTCCGATCGCTCCCCTAAGTCACAAATCACCTCCCGGAACTAACCGAATCATCAGAATCCGATTCTGAGTCCTCTAACCAAATAGTCAACTCCGGGTTGACTTTCCTTATTCAAGTCTCCTTCAAAAAGGCTATATGCCTCATTTTCAATCCCAATCACTCCTAACTCACCCGGTAGACTCTAACACTGATATAAAATCATAAAACATGTGTTTACAACATAACGGGGTGGTAATTCCCGTAACGACGGGCCGGGTCATTACACTAATATACATCTGTTTTTGGTATTTTTCAAAGCTTTAATGTTTAGAGTCCATAACATTATTTATTATTGAGGCATGGACTTCAGATTGCTTCAGCAGTCTGTTATTAAAGATGACTGGGCTTCTGAAGCCCAATATATACAATTATCTCAATTTGAGAACATAGTCATCTGATGAATTAGACCTGGGCCTATACTCAGGGTTAGGCCCAGACTTCGAAAGCAAAAGAATGAATAGACTAACAGTTTCAAAACAATATTGAAGAAAATATTTTTCAAACGACAAAGAAAAATCTGTAAACTTATACTATTTCAAAAGGATACCAAATTACATTTTTGATCACTGTTTGTTTCAGTGATTAACTAAAATTCTAATACCATAACTTGTATCATTGTCGCTATACTAACTAAATATGCTTGAATTAGTTATAATCACAGAAATCTGAAACAAATCCATACCTAGATCATTTTTTAATAAAACTAGGCGATGATACTATTGAAACTTGAACTACTTATTCCCTATTGAACCAGATTCATAATTTAATTAGCATGAGTAATTAAATATCAATTCGTAGGTCCAATTTCAGAATGGCATTCTTACTTACTTAGGTGTATTAACTTTATTTTAACCTATTTTCAATTTCGAATTAGATAATAAGCTATAGCTAACTATGTTTACCTACTAAATTAACTATTCTACTCTAATCTAAATCGAATTCATGCAGTTGTTAATTATTACAACCAGTCCTAATAAATTCTAATAGATCTAAGAATTACAGCTATGACAAAATATAAATATAAGTACAAATGGAAATTAACATGCATTTCATTCCTTCAAAGCACTTCAGTTACATCCTTGAGAGGTAGTAGTGTACCTGATCAAATTGAGATAAAATAGTGAGTTCTACGAGAGTGAAAGAGAAGAGAATCAATGATAGACAACAACCAAGTATCAACAGCAGTGAAGGCAGATTAACACAACAACAGGTGCGATTTCAAAGTAGAAAACCCTGCGAATTCAACCAAACAAGTAGAAGACCCAGCGAATTCAACCAAACAGATGAAGAACAACAAACAGAAATCCAAAATATCACTTGAACCAGCAACAATGAAATAGTAGCAGTATTTCAGTATATCTCTTTTTTATTTCAAAATCTTGAAAATGTAATCAGAACTCGAACCTCTTACTATCAAAGATGGAACCCCTTTTTCAGGCTTATTAGAAGCCTATTTATAGAGTTATTTTGGGGGAAATTTCAAATAAGTTAATTCTATTTTCCTCCCCTTATTCTTTTCAATTAATTATAGAAAAATCCATTAAAAAGGTATCAAAATGCCCTAGAACCCCTGCTAGAAGGTTCTGGGCAGTTCTATTGGGTTCTATTAGGCAGGTTTTACCCAATTACCCCCACTTGCTAAGGTTTATTACATAAATTCCTTTTATCTCTACCTAGTATACTCTTTATTATCTAAGTAATTTCAGAAATACCAAGCACTAAAGTCACTTTTATCCCTATATGCTATATTTAATCCACAATAATACAATTTACCTTTTCCCTTTTACCCCTTATATTTAATTGTTATTACCCGACCTGCCTTAGGTCTGGCAGAATTAGGGTAACACTTATTTAACAAATAGCTAACTTAAGCCATGTCTTTAAGATTTAACCAGTTTCAATCTTTTCAACATTAGCCACTTTTCTTACAAATAGCCATTAATCAGAATTCATTCTTAATGCAAACATAGCCACAAAACATTTACACATATAACCTGGGTACACATAAGTACTCAGAAGTTCAGAAGAAACTAACATATATATCAAATTGCAAATATAGCCAGATTCATATTGTTTTGCACAAATAACCCTAATCACGAATTAACTTCCAATTAATCAGAACTTAGAGGAAAAATTTAATAATGGTTGAATTCCAATTAACTAAAACCCAATCGAGACAGAATATAACAAACAATCACATAAAACTGGCTAATAGAATATGATTCACAAGTAGCTAATATCAGAACCTAATAACACTTAAATAATTTGAGGCACATATGGAATAAAGTTCATAGCTAGTACGCACAAATGTGAATCAAGATATAAAAACAGAGATAGAAGCATGCATAGGAACATTTTCAAGTTGTAAGCATGATAGGCATGTAAAACACTTAACAAAACAGGTTCAAAATAAAAAAGAATCAAGTTTCAGAATAAGAAAACACATGAAAGCCAACGACCAAAGACAGGGTAGGGTACATAGCTTTTTTAGGCTTTTTCCTTTCTTTTCCTTTTTTTTTCTTTTTATTCTTTCTTTCTTCTTTTTTTCATTTCATTTTTCTTGATTTTCAAAGTTTCAAAGATAGTTGGTCTCTGGGTGTTATATCTTTTTTGAACGGGGCTTTGGGTGTTTGATCTGAGTGTATGAGAGTGGTGTTTGGGGCCCTGGGGTAAGGTTTTAAGAGTGGGGCTGTTTTTAGTACTCGCCGGAGTAGGGTTCCGGCGAGTGTTTTTCGATTATTCGAAAAGTTTGGGGAAGATTCGAAGGAAACCACCTAGGTGGGGTGGTAGATCGTCTAAAGACGGTCAAGGGGTATTATTTTGGGGGTCTGGTTCATACTTTGGGTGGTCGCGCTAAGGTTCCGGCGACCAGATTTTCAAGAATAGAAGATGGCTAGGTTTTGGTCTGGATTAATGGGATTTTATGATGGTTTGGAGGTGAGGAAGGTGTTTGGGGAGGTTGGCTTTGGCCGGAGACGGAGGCTGAGGTGGTCTCTATGGGAGACGGTGAGGAGAGGACGAAGAAGATTGGGTCGGCTAGGGTTTAGTCATAGGATATGTGTGTGTGTATAATGAGGGGGACAGACGAGGAAGGGTAGATATATATTAATTATGAATTGTTGATTCCTGGCCATTGGATTGGATCAAATTAATGGCCAGGATCATCTGGATCTTAAACGACGTCATGTAGATTAATGAGAGGTCTCATGAGGTCCGTTGGATTAATTAATTTGAACGGTTGAGATTAATTGCTTCAAACTACGTCGTTTCATTTAGTGGTCTAATAGTCTCATCCGTTTGATCAGTTGTAATGAACGGTTGAGATTGATTCTAAGGACGACGACGTTTAATTAAGAAATGCACTGCCTTACCATGTCCATTGACCAATTATATCAACGGCTTGGATTTGTTGATTAATACGGTGTCATTTGGATGGCAAAGGACTAGGCAGGCCGGTAAAAAGTGACTGGGCCTGGTCTATGTAATTTTGTTTTGGGCTGAGTACATATGTGTATTTGGCCTAAATTAATGTTGTACAATGTATTTTTTGTGATTTTTATTATTTTGACCTGTATTTTATTTAATCATCTTGTATTTTCTTTTTTGTATTTTGTATTTTCCTTTTGTATTTATTTTCAGTGATGTATTTCTCTTATTTTCCTTTTTTGTTTTTTTTCCTTATTTTCCAATATTTTTGTACTTTTTGCTTTATTTTCCAATTTCTAGCTTTTTGTTCTACAATTTTTGTGATATTTTCTTAATTAACTCCTTTTTGTATTTTCATTTCAATTTTATTTCAAACGAACACTGGTATTTCACACAAATCAAACAATTTGCAAACAAAAATCATTTTTATATATTTGGAATTTAATTGCTTGGGGCAAAAATCACGTGCTCACAGCTGCCCCTCTTTGCTCGGGAATACGAAGAGTTTCAGTGCAAAGATAAGTGAGCATTAATGAAAGATTTTTCCCACTTGCATATTCGGTATGAAGCATTTTTGAAAAACTATTGACTGCACCCTGCTTCAGAGGTTGCCTACATATCCTGGGCTAAAAAGGAATCATCTTAGTGTAGTTCGGGAAGGTCTGGTAGTTTAAAACTACCAAGGGAACATTGATTTCACTACTGTTGCTGTTGTTATTGTTGTTATTGCTGTCTGACTCCTTATTACACCGGGATAATACTTGTCACGACCCTAGTTCACCAATCGTGAACATGTCATGATGGCACCCAGTCCCCACGACTAGGTAAGCCTAACACGTTGCAGAATATACAAGTTATGAACGTTAAAGATAAGATAACAATGGAATAAGATAAATAAAGTGTAATCCGTGCCGCTTGGCACATACACCCGTCAAGAACACACTGTATATAACACCACCAAGACCCGGAATCCCACGGATAACACAGACTAAAAGAGAAATACAACCGTGGCTCTATGTGTAAAGAGTATCTAAACAACGAAAGGAAGGAGAAACATCTACCAAAACTATCAGAATAGAAGGAGAGCCTTCGGATCCGCGGACGTATCAGATCGTACCTCGAGGTCTCCAAATGTGCTGCTGATATCACTTAGTATAAGCCTGTCCTAGATGTACCTGGATCTGCACAACAAAAGTGTGCAGAAGAGTAGCATGAGTACACCACGGCGGTACTCGGTAAGTGCCAAGCCTAACCTCGATGGAGTAGTGACGAGGAAGGTCAGGGCCCTACTGAGAAGCAATAATATAGTGATAATAACAATAACAAACAGTTTAAATGATAATAATTTCCGCAATAACAATAATAAAATGATTATTGCAACCGTCTACAATTTAAGCTAACAACAAATAACCAACTCAATAAAACAAGTCCACGACCTGTGGGAATTGAACCCACAGTCCCATTCTCAGTACCTCTGGGTCTCCGGGAATCGAACCCACGGCCCATGTCTCAATAATATCTCAATAACTCAGGATCTCCGGGAATCGAACCCGCAGTCCACAAACAATATCACTCCGGATCTCTGGGAATCGAACCCACAGCCCTGGGATCTCCGGGAATCGAACCCGCAGTCCACATCTCAATAATATATCAATAGCTCAGGATCTCCGGGAATCGAACCCGCAGTCCACAAACAATATCACTCTGGGTCTCTAGGAATCGAACCCATAGCCCTGGGATCTCGGGATCTCGGGAATCGAACCCGTAGTCCACTACCAATAACTCGGGATCTCGAGAATCGAACCCGTAGTCCCTACCAATAACTCGGGATCTCGGGAATCGAACCCGCGAGTCCCTACCAATAACTCGGGATCTCGGGAATCGAACCCGTAGTCCCTACCAATAACTCGGGATCTCGGGAATCGAACCCGTAGTCCTCATTTCAATAATCTCAAAATCTCGGGAATCGAACCCGTAGTCCACATTTCAATAATCTCAAGATCTCGGGAATCGAACCCGTAGTCCACATTTCAATAATCTCAGCATCTCGGGAATCGAACCCGTAGTCCATAACCACAGCAAGTAAAGGAATACACAGAGAGAAGTATAATATGCTTAACGATAACTTCGCCGATGAACAGCGCCAGCGATTACCGAGAAAACTCAAGTGAGACAATTAGGCAACTAGACAGTTTAACACTATCTAATAATGCTTTTCTAACTACCACCGGGTAGGAATATCGAATTTAACAGCTAAAAACAGGAATATCACTCATTGAATATTTTGAGTAAAGTATGTGTTCAACAACCAGCGCATGTACACGCCCGTCACCTCGCGTACAAGGCATTTAAAGTATCACAATAATATCCTAGGGGTGAAGATCCCCCACACGAAGTTAGACAAGCCACTTACCTCAATTCCGGTACCAAACCGCTAAGAAATAACCCTCTTGCCGCGAATGTCGGCCTCCACAAGTGTAGTATCTGATAAAAATCAATAGAATCACATCAAAATAGGCCAATTGGGCATTACCCAATAAAAATAACTCAAAATGCACCAAAACCCACAAGTTTCCAAAACCCGACTTTCAGTACGCTTATCAAAAAATCACGAAAATTATATTTTCGGGTTCCTTATCTCAATACGAGTCCGTGCATATAAAATTTATCGAAATCGGACTCCGTTTGCCCATTCAAATCAAAGATTTTCTAACATTTAGGCCAAGGGCTCAAACCCACCTTTAATCTTCCATTTTCAGTGAAATAATCACGGATTTCATGATAAACCAACGAATTAAGGTCAAGAAACTTACCTTCGATGATTTACCGATGATATCCCAGCGTTTCCCCTTCAAAATACTCTCTTGGAGCTCAACAATGGCGGTTTTGGTGTGTTAGGCCGCGACTGAAATGTTCTGGACTTAAAGTCTCTGCCAGGCCATTTTACTCTACGCGATCGCAGCACTGGGCTTGCGATCGCGATGCATAAAATATGGGCGGCCTAATTTTCCTCTACGCGATCGCGTGATCCTGGACGCGATCGCAGTGCACAACTCAACGACCCTACGCGATCGCATGGCCATCTCCGCGATCGTGGAGAGCAAACTCGTCCGGCTCCCCAAATCGCATCCTAGGCATCGCGATCGCGATGCATTACCACCACACCTTACGCGATCGCGTGGCAATCTCCGCGATCGCGGAGAGCAAAATTGCTCTGCAATTATTGCAGCAGAAACAGCAGTGCCTTTTGGCACAAATTGGTCCGTTTGGACCCCCGAATTCATCCCGAGGCTCCCCGGACCCCAACGAAAACCACCAACATACTCCAAAACACGATACGAACTCATTCAAATCATAAAAACACGTCTAACAACATCAAAACCCATAAATTCACATCGAATTCAAGCCTAAATTTCTTCAAACTTTCCGAATTGCACATTCGATCTAAAACCCGACCAAACGACGTCCGAATGACCTGAAAATTTGCGGACATATCCAAATTTACATAACGAAGCTACAGAAATTGTCGGAATTCCATTCCGACCCCCGGATCAAAATCTCACCTCGGAATCGCCAAAATTTCAACCTTCGGCATTTCAAGCCTAATTGAGCTAAGGACCTCCAAAATACATTCCGAACGCGCTCCCGACCCCGAAATCACCCAACGGAGCTAATGGAACCATCGGATTTCCGTTCCGAGATCTTTTTAACACTGTTCCGGCTACGGACCATTTTCTAGCTTTAAAGCTCTCATTTAGGGACTAAGTGTCCCAAAATACTTCAAATTTCAGGGTCGACTCTCCCGGCAAACCACAATAGCAGAAATGTACTTAGGGAAACGGTTAAATTAGGGATTAGGGCGTAATTTTCTAAAACGACCGGTCGGGTCGTTACATCTTCCCATACTTAAAAGATTCGTTTGTCCTCGAATGAGCATAGAAAACATACCTGGAGTAGTGAAAAGATGAGGGTACTGGCTGCGCATATCCTGCTCGGTCTCCCAAGTCGCCTCCTCGACCGGCTGGCCCCGCCACTGAACCTTTACCGAAGCGATGTTCTTTGACCTTAGTTCTCTGACCTGCCTGTCTAGAATGGCTACTGGCTCCTCAACATATGACGGATCCTTGTCTAGCTAAACACAAGTGAAATCCAACACATGCGACGGGTCACCATGGTACCTCCGGAGCATGGAGACATGAAATATGGGATGGACTCTGGCTAGGCTGGGAGGTAAGGCCAACTCATAAGCAACCTCCCCAACATGCCTCAAACTCTCAAAAGGATTAATAAATCTAGGACTCAGCTGAGCACATTAGCCTGATATAATCTGAAGATATTCCCTCTTGTTCAAACAATTAAGTTTTAGAGCCTAATTCCAACATCCGGAGTTCTGTGTCAGGCTTGTTTTCATCAAGAGATCACTCAATATTCCTCAAACGCCGTCCTCAAACATGACTGCATAACCTTGTTGGATTCTTACCTTGCAACACAAAATCCACAGGACCACGATAATATTTTATGATCAAATTAGCCAAAAATTCAACGAATTAGATGCTCCCATCACACCTCATGATCTACATAGGTCTCGTTTCAACTTTTAAAATACTGACACGATGGAAGAGATGTGTCGATATCCATAACCAACTACTGAATCAACAATTCATTGGGTCTATACTCTTGACAAGATCCATTACCTTGTCCTAAACCAGAGGATGATCCTTTCCTCTATAATATACTTCATATAATCAATTTGCACTGACCCCAAATCACATAATCTCCTCTCAGCCAGTACGAACTGCTCAGGCGATAAGCCACATCGGACATAATCAAAAGTCCCACAAGATGACACAATGTGCTAGTGATCCACTAATACGTACGTGATACAAAGGAAGGCGAACACTAGAGAGAACTATTCAACTCTCACATAAACATGGACCTCCTTAGAAAATAGGAAATAGAACACATAAAATCAATTATAGACACTAAAATAAACATCACACTATTACGGCGTGCAACCCGATCCCAACAATATGACCATGGCGGCGTGCCACCCGATCCCAATAATATAACCATGGCGGCGTGCCACCCGATCCCAATAATATAACCATGGCGGCGTGCCACCCAATTCCGATAATATAACCATGGCGGCGTGCCACCCGACCCCAACAATATAAAACTCACACAAGGAGTCATATGTCGAGCTGAATAGCTCGTCACATCAAAATACTGAATATCGATCATAAGCACACTAAGGTGCATGATATCAGACACAATGAAACATATAGCGCTATAGGCTACAAACTCAAGCACAACTGAGGTGCGATATAAGATCTGAGTCTCACGAGCCATCATGCTCATATAACATCACCGCTGAGCGGAACCCCAACACATAAGGAACTTACCAAGCCGTCTCACACTCATACGGTGCAATATATATTTACATGAATTAACTAACCGCGAAAATAAGACCGCGACTATCCCTCCATAAAGGGCGCATTGCTGGAAGAAACATAACCGGCATGACGCAAGGCTCACTTCCACATTTAAATCTATCCACCGACCTTAAGTCTATCCTGGTCGTGCCAAGCTAAGTCAATAGTATTTCACAGGTCTATAACCCAATAAGCAGAGTTCCTTCCGGGCATAAATTCTCAAATGGATAATATCACCAAAATCCTCTTACTGGTTTAAATTTCTAACCAATTAAGTGACTACATGTCACAGCTATACAATCTTCTTGTGGGGCAAGCTCCCACCATCTTCCGAATAATTAAACGGGCCTGCACATTCAACCTACCGGCTGCACTAACACTGAAAAGCGATCAGGAGTCCCTAACCGGGATGCAAATCCTTTCTCACAAGACACCAACCTCAAATGATACTGATGTTAATACCCATCTTACTCAAAACACTGAAACTCCATTCCTGCTCATCCGAGCTCTTTATATCACATTTATTGACCAAACTGTGACCTTGGTCCTTACTTCAAATTTCATGCTACTCACTGCACCCCACGTGCCGATATACGATACACACAATTTCCATCATAGCTCTAGAACTGGCGATAGGTTAATACTTCATCACATAATACTTCCCATTTAACTCACTTCAGGAGAACTATAGCAACACACAGGCGAGTTCTCATTACCGTTGTATATGACAATCTCTAAGTAGTGGTCCAAGCCACCATAACCCTTTCCGAGATATGCCTACTCATAACAGGCCCTAACAAAAGAATACTTCAGAATACCATCAAACACTGCGGCCGACAAGCCTCAAATGCACCGCCACAAATCACATGCATATTTCGATCACGTTACATGAACCGATAATTGGCACCAATATGCCAACTCAACTTTGGCTAATCAGTCTACTTTCTTCCAGTTTATGCTGGATTGCCCTATAATGTAAATATCTCCCTTCAATACCTAACTTATATCAACCACACTCACCTCGAATGACCTGAAATCATGAGGCCATGCTATCTCAAGAACGACGACCATTTCACGCCTCTCAAATGCTACACCACAAGTCACAACATCATAGATTGTTTTTGTACTTTCTTCCTAAGTTGCTTTAAAGGTTTGAGCCTCAACTGTACTTATATGATTCAAAATTATTAGGCACCACACTTTACCTCTTGAATTCGCTAGGACCGCTATTGAGAACCATCCGGTTCTAACTTGCCCCAGTACGCAACCAACTCTACTGAATTTCTTTATAACATATGAATACCCTCTCGATAAAGCACCCGGCGGAATCACTTCCCGCGAAGCCTGCAATTATACGAGGCATAAATCATAAATTTTTTCCCTCAAGTTTGAACATGAGCCAGTAAGGCTAACCATAACATGCATTCAACAATTTATATACTCAAATTACCACTCATGGCCCTTTTCGTTGGCTGCAATAACACAATAATACGCTAGTATCCAGAATTCACACAGGTAATTAACCATGCGACCCAATCTTAAGCGGTGGGACTCTCCCATTTAGCCCAAAGCCACTATTACTCGACTCTCGAACACATTAGAACCATTCTCTCAAGTCATTTACTATTATTCAACTGCAACTCACTTGATCCAACGAATATAACCACCTGTGCTCTATTAGCACTCTAACACCATATGGTATGACCTCATCCCAATACAACCAAACATCTTCTCGCTCCATGCATCGAGCATTATTTACCGCGACGGCATAAGACATACTGTGATTCTCACACCTACAAAGCACCATGTAGCCTTCACCGAAATCTTCCCTGCTTATAATGAAAGGTAGAATTTATTAGGGACACAACATCTAAAGTCCCAACATCATGCCATACGAGCCTCAACTCTTGCCCATCCGCAAGTTTTCAAGAACTTTTTGAATAGTACCTAAATACATTACCAGCCAAATCTGATATGACACATGACCCATAATTTGATCGTTGATAGTGAAATCCTTTCACTTGGCACGAAGCCTTAAGATACATCTTGCTAATCCATGATAATAGCCTTTATCATTTGTACGTCTTTATCATAAGACAATCCAAGACATTCGTTTGGCACATGTCCTTCTTAAGACAGTTAAACTCATATCCCCCCAATATCTCTGCTGGCTGAAATCCTTCGCTAAATAGATATCTCATATGAACCATATAGTCTTTATTACTACCAACCATCTTTCGATCTACATCTACCTTGTGATTCTACCATTGCTGTGACGATTAGGCAGTTAAGTAAACATTCTCAAGACCGTACTTATCAATCGAATGTCAGAATCTAGTGCACCCCCATGTGCACAATTGAAGATCTCTCAATTCTCTTGCATTATCGATATGGATGACACGCGGTAACAATAGTTGAGTAAATTCTTGACTCCCTTGAGATCTCTCTGCAGCGTCACGAACCGTCGGCGCATACTTGATACCGAACGCAAAATTTCAATACACGAGTGGATGCAAAAGAACATATGACATAGGCTCCAATCGAATAAATGGCGCACTATAAGGAATTCAAAGAATTGAAGAGTTTCATAAACAGTTACATAGCCCCTCGTAGATAAATACAGACGTCTCTGTATCGATCAGCGAGAATCTAAGTAACCGATCTGTGTCCCGTGACTCCTACGAACCTAGAGCTCTGATACCAACTTGTCACGACCCTAGTTCACCAATCGTGAACATGTCATGATGGCACCTAGTTCCCACGACTAGGTAAGCCTAACACGTTGCAGAATATGCCAGTTTATAAACGTTAAAGATAAGATAACAGCGGAATAAGATAAATAAAGTGTAATCCGTGCCGCTTGGCACATACACCCGTCAAGAACACACTATATATAACACCACCAAGACCCGGAATCCCACGGATAACACAGACTAAAAGAGGAAATACAACCGTGGCTCTATGTGTAAAGAGTATCTAAACAACGAAAGGAAGGAGAAACATCTACCAAAACTATCAGAATAGAAGGAGAGCCTCCGGATCCGCAGACGTAGCAGATTGTACCTCGAGGTCTCCAAATGTGGTGCTGATATCACTTATTATGAGCCTGTCCTGATGTACCTGGATCTGCACAACAAAAGTGTGCAGAAGAGTAGCATGAGTACACCACGGTGGTACTTAGTAAGTGCCAAGCCTAACCTCGATGGAATAGTGACGAGGAAGGTTAGGGCCCTACTGAGAAGCAATAATATAGTGATAATAACAATAATAAACAGTTTAAATGATAATAATTTCCGCAATAACAATAATAAAATGATTACTGCAACCGTCTAATATTTAAGCTAACAACAAATAACCAACTCAATAAAACAAGTCCAGGACCTGTGGGTTATTGAACCCACAGTCCCATTCTCAATACCTCTGGGTCTCCGAGAATCGAACCCACAGCCCATGTCTCAAAAATATCTCAATAACTCGGAATCTCCGGGAATCAAACCTGCAGTCCCTACCAATAACTCAGGATCTCAGGAATCGAACCGGTAGTCCCTTCCAATAACTCAGGATCTCGGGAATCGAACCCGTAGTCCCTACCAATAACTCGGGATCTCGGGAATCGAACCCGTAGTCCCTACCAATAACTCAAGATCTCGGGAATCGAACCCGTAGTCCCTACCAATAACTCAGGATCTCGGGAATCGAACCCGTAGTCCCTACCAATAACTCGGGATCTCGGGAATCGAACCCGTAGTCCCTACCAATAACTCGGGATCTCGAGAATCGAACCCGTAGTCCCTACCAATAACTCAGGATCTCGGGAATCGAACCCGTAGTCCCTCATTTCAATAATCTCGGGATCTCGGGAATCGAACCCGTAGTCCACATTTCAATAATCTCGGGATCTCGGGAATCGAACCCGTAGTCCACATTTCAATAATCTCAGGATCTCGAGAATCGAATCCGTAGTCCATAACCACAGCAAGTAAAGGAATACACAGAGAGAAGTATAATATACTTAACGATAACTTCGCCGATGAACAGCGCCAGCGATTACCGAGAAAACTCAAGTGAGACAATTAGGCAACTAGACAGTTAAACACTATCTAATTATGCTTTTCTAACTACCACCGGGTAGGAATATCGAATTTAACAGCTAAAAACAGGAATATCACTCATTGAATATATTGAGTAAAGTATGTGTTCAACAACCAGCGCATGTACACGCCCGTCACCTCGCGTACAAGGCATTTAAAGTATCACAATAATATCCTAGGGGTGAAGATCCCCCACACGAAGTTAGACAAGCCACTTACCTCAATTCCGGTACCAAACCACTAAGAAATAACCCTCTTGCCGCGAATGTTGGCCTCCACAAGTGTAGTATCTGATAAAAATCAATAGAATCACATCAAAATAGGCCAATTGGGCATTACCCAATCAAAATAACTCAAAATGCACCAAAACCCACAAGTTGCCAAAACCCGACTTTCGGTACGCTTATCAAAAAATCACGAAAATTATATTTTCGGGTTCCTTATCTCAATACGAGTCCGTGCATATAAAATTTATCGAAATCGGACTCCGTTTGCCCATTCAAATCAAAGATTTTCTAACATTTAGGCCTAGGGCTCAAACCCACCTTTAATCTTCCATTTTCAGTGAAATAATCACGGATTTCATGATAAACCAACGAATTAAGGTCAAGAAACTTACCCTCGATGATTTCCCGATGATATCCGAGCGTTTCCCCTTCAAAATCCTCTCTTGGAGCTCAACAATGGCGGTTTTGGTGTGTTAGGCCGCGACTGAAATGTTCTGGACTTAAAGTCTCTGCCAGGCCATTTTACTCTACGCGATCGCAGCACTGGGCTTGCGATCGCGATGCATAAAATATGGGCGGCCTAATTTTCCTCTACGCGATCGCGTGATCCTGGACGCGATCGCAGTGCACAACTCAACGACCCTACGCGATCGCATGGCCATCTCCGCGATCGCGGAGAGCAAACTCGTCCGGCTCCCCAAACTACCCTACGCGATCACATAAAACCTCACGCGATCGCACTGCTTCAACCTCCAGACTTACGCGATCGCACACCCCACCTTGCGATCGCAGAGCTCCGGGCTTTTCCCTTACACGATCGCATCCTAGGCATCGCGATCGCGATGCATTACCACCACACCTTAAGCGATCGCGTGGCAATCTCAGTGATCGCGGAGAGCAAAATTGCTCTGCAATTATTGCAGCAGAAACAGCAGTGCCTTTTGGCACAAATTGGTCCGTTTGGACCCCCAAATTCATCCCGAGGCTCCCCGGACCCCAACGAAAACCACCAACATACTCCAAAACACGATACGAACTCATTCAAATCATAAAAACACGTCTAACAACATCAAAACCCATAAATTCACATCGAATTCAAGCCTAAATTTCTTCAAACTTTCCGAATTGCACATTCGATCTAAAACCCGACCAAACGACGTCCGAATGACCTGAAAATTTGCGGACATATCCAAATTTACATAACGAAGCTACAGAAATTGTCGGAATTCCATTCCGAACCCCGGATCAAAATCTCACCTATCGTTCGGATTCGCCAAAATTTCAACCTTCGGCATTTCAAGCCTAATTGAGCTAAGGACCTCCAAAATACATTCCGAACGCGCTCCCAACCCCGAAATCACCAAATGGAGCTAATGGAACCATCGGATTTCCGTTCCGAGATCATCTTAACACTGTTCCGGTCACGGACCATTTTCTATCTTTAAAGCTCTCATTTAGGGACTAAGTGTCCCAAAATACTTCAAATTTCAGAGCCGACTCTCCCGGCAAACCACAATAGCAGAAATGTACTTAGGGAAACGGTTAAATTAGGGATTGGGGCGTAATTTTCTAAAACGACCGGTCGGGTCGTTACAATACTAAAATAAAGAAGCTAGCCTAAACTATGGTCTATGAATTACAAAAAATCCTATCTATGTCTTGTGTTCTTGTATTGCTTTGCTCTTTCATTTATTATGTTGCTCTTTATTTGAATCTTCCATTTTTCGGTAAATCTTTTGCTTATAACTTGATTCCAACATATTGCTTTCCTCCATTTGTATGACTTCAAAATGCGTTTCTTTGCTCTCCATGTTGGTACCTGCTTATTGCAAAAAAATAAAGAAAAACTTTTCCTCTGCCCTAGTATGGGGCTTTCAATGTATCATGATGTTACTTTGTTAGGAAAGAAAAACTTTTAAAATGCAGAAAGTATTCCCTTGTTATACAGGTGGGCGCCTGAACATAAATTGAAAATGCTGAAAAGTATTCCGTTGTTATAAGGTAGGCGCCTGAACAGAAATGGAAAATGCTGAAAAGTATTCCTTTGTTATACAGGTGGGCGCCTGAACAGAAATTGAAAATGCTGAAAAATATTCCCTTGTTATACAGGTGGGCGCCTGATGCTGAAATGAAAATGCTGAAAAATATTTCCTTGTTATCCAGGTGGGCACCTGATGCAGAAATAAAAATGCTGAAAAATATTCCCTTGTTATACAGGTGGGCGCCTGTCACGACCCAAATCCGATCGTGATGGCGCCCAACAATCAAGCTAGGCCAGCCAGACCAACATTTGCTGATTTCATCGAATACCAGTCCCAAATGGACAACCCAAGAAGAATATATGAATTTAAGAACTCCAATATAATAATAGTGAACAAAATACTGACACTCCCAAAGATCCGGAATCACAAGTCTAGAGCCTCTAACAAAACTCAACAGGAATAGAGAGTACTGTATAGAAATACTCAAGTCTGAATACAAAATACAAATAACTACTGGAAAGGAGAGGAGAAGCTAGGTTCTGCGAACGTAGGCGGCTACCTCAACAACTCGATATGACACTTCAAACGCTGGAAATGCCTGACTACTGCTCCTAAGTACCTGAGTCTGCACACAAAAGGTGTAGGGAGTAGGGGTGAGTACTAAGTACTCAGTGAGTAACAAATATATATAAGTAGCTGACCGTAAGAAATCCACAAAATACCACAATATGAAGCTACACTACAGTCCGAATCTCCTACGAACTAGCATCAACAGTACAATTCAGCTACCACAGAGTAATTTAACAAATAAAGATGCAATGCAATGCACATAACCGCTACGGCGTGTAGCCCGATCCAATTTAACGTCGACGGCGCTCACTAGGGGTGTGTACAGACTCCGGAGGGGCTCCTACAGCCAAAGCATAATACTGTTGCGACGTGCAGCCCGATCCTCATATCAACTACTGCGGTGTGCAGCTCGATCCATTCTCAGTGCACAATAAGCAAATAAGTCACAAAACAGTTCATTTTCTAAATTCCAGTTTCCAGTTCATAATTTGTGAAAAATACTTTAACTTTATTAAATTTGCAAAAGCCGGTGACTTAGCATATCAATAATGTGATTTCAATTTTTCAGGACTGAGATCAGTGATTTAAGCAAATATAGCTATCACATAAATATTGTCCTCTAAGGACGCTACAGGTTGGCACAAGGCCCCAAACAAGGCTTACCGCCCACAAACATATCAAATACAGTGTATTTTCAACACTAATAGCATATTATTCACATCCGGGATGGACCAAGTCTCAATCCCTAGTCACAATCAATCCCGCACCTGCCACGGTGTGCGAGCCATGCCCTACTAGCGTCACAATGTGCTAAGCCGGGGTTTCGAACCCTCAAGCTACCATATACACAAACTACTCACCTCTAGCCGGTCGTAGACTCGTCCGCGATGCTTTTTCCTTTGAATTTAGCTCCCTCGTGCGTAGAATCTAGTCAAACCACAATAATTATATCAAATACGGGTCAAAGAATCATAACCCATTTCAATTTACATGAAATTCGCATAAATACACTAAGTTGGTAAAACCCGACCCCGGGCCCACTGCTCGGAAAATTCCGAAATTAGTACCAACGCGACCCTCGTCTCGCCACGAGTCCGTGCATATAAAATTTATCAAAATCGGAGTTCAAATGGCCTCCCAAAACTCAAAATCCCTTTTTCAATATCTAGGCCACATTTCTTCAAAATTCTACCCAAATTTATGAAGATTGATGTTAATTCCTCCATAAAATGATGTTTTTAAGTCAAGAATCTTACCTCCGACGAATACGCGATGATTTCTCAGTGATTTCCTCGAGTTTTCTTCTCTCTAGGGCTCAAAATTGTATTTTGGGGGTGTAAACCCGTAAGCCCTCGGTTCTGTGATTTAATTCACTGCCAGAGCAGTTTGCTCTACGCGATCGCGACTCGCCTCACGCGATCGCGATGTTCAAAAAATTCGGCCTCACGCGATCGCGATGTTCGAAAATCCGGCCTCACGCGATCGCGTCTCTCTTCTTGCGATCGCGTAGCACAAATTCCCTGGACCCCAATTCTCTCCTACGCGATCGCGTAGATGCTCATGCGATCGCGATGGCCAATCGGTTAAATCTACGCGATCGCGATTGGTGCTCCTGTGATAGCATTGGTCTAGCCCCTAACCCTACGCGGTCGCGTCCCCCTCCCCGCGATCGCGGAGAGCAAAATCCTGCTGCATTTATGACAGCAACCAGCCTTCTCATTTCTTCCAAAAATGGTCCGTTTGGACCCCCGGATTCATCCCGAGACCCCCCGGACCCCAATGAAAACCACCAACATACTCCAAAACACGATACGAACTTGTTCCAATCATAAAAACACCATACTAAACATCAAAATCACCATTTACTCACGAATTCAAGCCTAAGTTTCTTCAAAACTTTCAAAACTAACATTCAATCCAAAACTCGATCAAACGATGTCCGAATGACCTGAAAATTTGTAGACATATCCAAAATCACATAACGAAGTTACAGAAATTGTCGGAATTCCATTCCGACCCCCGAATCAAAATATCACCTACCATCCGGTTTTCGCTAAAATTCAACCTTCGCCAATTCAAGCTTAAAACTACCCCGGACCTCCGAATTCAATTCCGATTGTTCTCCTAAGTCATAAATGATCCCCCGAAACTAGTCGAATCATCGGAATCCGGTTCCGAGCACTCTAACTCAATAGTCAACTCTTGGTTGACTTCCCATATTCAAGCTTCCTTCAAACATGCTATTTGCTTCATTTTCAATCCCGAATCACTCCTAACTCACCCGATATATTCTAATACTGATTTAAAAGCATAAGATATGTAAATGAAAGGTAACGGGGTGGTAATTCCTATAACGACGGGCCGAGTCATTACATTCTCCCCAACTTAAACAAATGCTCGTCCGCGAGCGGGTTAAGAAACATACCTGGAGTATCAAACAAGTGTGGATATCTGCTTCGCATCTCCTGCTCGATCTCCCAAGTTGCTTCCTCCATGGGACGACCTCTCCACTGCACTTTCGCTGAAGCTATGTCCTTGGATCTCAGCTTACGAACTTGTCGACCCAAAATGGCTACTGGTTCCACATCATAAGTCAAATCCTCATCTAGCTGTATCGTGCTGAAGTCTAACACATGAGTCGGGTCTCCGACATACTTTCGGAGCATGGATACATGGAACACCAGGTGAACTCCCGACAAACTGGGTGGCAAAGCAAGCATATAGGCCACCTCCCCAACTTTCCTAAGCACCTCAAAAGGTCCAATAAACCTTGGGCTCAACTTCCCTTTCTTTCCAAACCTCATAACACCTTTCATAGGCGAAACCTTCAGCAACACCTTCTCACCTACTGAATAAGACACATCGCGTGGCAATCTCAGCGATCGCGGAGAGCAAAATTGCTCTGCAATTATTGCAGCAGAAACAGCAGTGCCTTTTGGCACAAATTGGTCCGTTTGGACCCCCAAATTCATCCCGAGGCTCCCCGGACCCCAACGAAAACCACCAACATACTCCAAAACACGATACGAACTCATTCAAATCATAAAAACA
Source organism: Nicotiana noctiflora (assembly GCA_032618575.1). Taxonomy (NCBI): domain Eukaryota; kingdom Viridiplantae; phylum Streptophyta; class Magnoliopsida; order Solanales; family Solanaceae; genus Nicotiana; species Nicotiana noctiflora. Next base: position 148,612 of record JASVEL010007263.1, read on the forward strand.
CGTCTAACAACATCAAAACCCATAAATTCACATCGAATTCAAGCCTAAATTTCTTCAAACTTTCCGAATTGCACATTCGATCTAAAACCCGACCAAACGACGTCCGAATGACCTGAAAATTTGCGGACATATCCAAATTTACATAACGAAGCTACAGAAATTGTCGGAATTCCATTCCGAACCCCGGATCAAAATCTCACCTATCGTTCGGATTCGCCAAAATTTCAACCTTCGGCATTTCAAGCCTAATTGAGCTAAGGACCTCCAAAATACATTCCGAACGCGCTCCCAACCCCGAAATCACCAAATGGAGCTAATGGAACCATCGGATTTCCGTTCCGAGATCATCTTAACACTGTTCCAGTTACGGACCATTTTCTATCTTTAAAGCTCTCATTTAGGGACTAAGTGTCCCAAAATACTTCAAATTTCAGAGCCGACTCTCCCGGCAAACCACAATAGCAGAAATGTACTTAGGGAAACGGTTAAATTAGGGATTGGGGCGTAATTTTCTAAAACGACCGGTCGGGTCGTTACAATACTAAAATAAAGAAGCTAGCCTAAACTATGGTCTATGAATTACAAAAAATCCTATCTATGTCTTGTGTTCTTGTATTGCTTTGCTCTTTCATTTATTATGTTGCTCTTTATTTGAATCTTCCATTTTTCGGTAAATCTTTTGCTTATAACTTGATTCCAACATATTGCTTTCCTCCATTTGTATGACTTCAAAATGCGTTTCTTTGCTCTCCAGGTTGGTACCTGCTTATTGCAAAAAAATAAAGAAAAACTTTTCCTCTGCCCTAGTATGGGGCTTTCAATGTATCATGATGTTACTTTGTTAGGAAAGAAAAACTTTTAAAATGCAGAAAGTATTCCCTTGTTATACAGGTGGGCGCCTGAACATAAATTGAAAATGCTGAAAAGTATTCCGTTGTTAGAAGGTAGGCGCCTGAACAGAAATGGAAAATGCTGAAAAGTATTCCTTTGTTATACAGGTGGGCGCCTGAACAGAAATTGAAAATGCTGAAAAATATTCCCTTGTTATACAGGTGGGCGCCTGATGCTGAAATGAAAATGCTGAAAAATATTTCCTTGTTATCCAGGTGGGCACCTGATGCAGAAATAAAAATGCTGAAAAATATTCCCTTGTTATACAGGTGGGCGCCTGTCACGACCCAAATCCGATCGTGATGGCGCCCAACAATCAAGCTAGGCCAGCCAGACCAACATTTGCTGATTTCATCGAATACCAGTCCCAAATGGACAACCCAAGAAGAATATATGAATTTAAGAACTCCAATATAATAATAGTGAACAAAATACTGACACTCCCAAAGATCCGGAATCACAAGTCTAGAGCCTCTAACAAAACTCAACAGGAATAGAGAGTACTGTATAGAAATACTCAAGTCTGAATACAAAATACAAATAACTACTGGAAAGGAGAGGAGAAGCTAGGTTCTGCGAACGTAGGCAGCTACCTCAGCAACTCGATATGACACTGCAAACGCTGGAAATGCCTGTCTACTGCTCCTGAGTAGCTGAGTCTGCACACAAAAGGTGCAGGGAGTAGGGGTGAGTACTAAGTACTCAGTGAGTAATAAATATATACAAGTAGCTGAAAATAAGAAATCCACAGAATACCACAATATGAAGCTACACTTCAGTCCGAATCTCCTACGAACTAGCATCAACAGTACAATTCAGCTACCACGGAGTAATTTAACAAATAAAGATGCAATGCAATGCACATAACCGCTACGGCGTGTAGCCCGATCCAATTTAACGTCGACGGCGCTCACTAGGGGTGTGTACAGACTCCGGAGGGGCTCCTACAGCCAAAGCATAATACTGTTGCGACGTGCAGCCCGATCCTCATATCAACTACTGCGGTGTGCAGCTCGATCCATTCTCAGTGCACAATAAGCAAATAAGTCACAAAACAGTTCATTTTCTAAATTCCAGTTTCCAGTTCATAATTTGTGAAAAATACTTTAACTTTATTAAATTTGCAAAAGCCGGTGACTTAGCATATCAATAATGTGATTTCAATTTTTCAGGACTGAGATCAGTGATTTAAGCAAATATAGCTATCACATAAATATTGTCCTCTAAGGACGCTACAGGTTGGCACAAGGCCCCAAACAAGGCTTACCGCCCACAAACATATCAAATACAGTGTATTTTCAACACTAATAGCATATTATTCACATCCGGGATGGACCAAGTCTCAATCCCTAGTCACAATCAATCCCGCACCTGCCACGGTGTGCGAGCCATGCCCTACTAGCGTCACAATGTGCTAAGCCGGGGTTCCGAACCCTCAGGCTACCATATACACAAACTACTCACCTCTAGCCGGTCGTAGACTCGTCCGCGATGCTTTTTCCTTTGAATTTAGCTCCCTCGTGCGTAGAATCTAGTCAAACCACAATAATTATATCAAATACGGGTCAAAGAATCATAACCCATTTCAATTTACATGAAATTCGCATAAATACACTAAGTTGGTAAAACCCGACCCCGGGCCCACTGCTCGGAAAATTCCGAAATTAGTACCAACGCGACCCTCGTCTCGCCACGAGTCCGTGCATATAAAATTTATCAAAATCGGAGTTCAAATGGCCTCCCAAAACTCAAAATCCCTTTTTCAATATCTAGGCCACATTTCTTCAAAATTCTACCCAAATTTATGAAGATTGATGTTAATTCCTCCATAAAATGATGTTTTTAAGTCAAGAATCTTACCTCCGACGAATACGCGATGATTTCTCAGTGATTTCCTCGAGTTTTCTTCTCTATAGGGCTCAAAATTGTATTTTGGGGGTGTAAACCCGTAAGCCCTCGGTTCTGTGATTTAATTCACTGCCAGAGCAGTTTGCTCTACGCGATCGCGACTCGCCTCACGCGATCGCGATGTTCAAAAAATTCGGCCTCACGCGATCGCGATGTTCAAAAATCCGGCCTCACGCGATCGCGTCTCTCTTCTTGCGATCGCGTAGCACAAATTCCCTGGACCCCAATTCTCTCCTACGCGATCGCGTAGATGCTCATGCGATCGCGATGGCCAATCGGTTAAATCTACGCGATCGCGATTGGTGCTCCTGTGATAGCATTGGTCTAGCCCCTAACCCTACGCGGTCGCGTCCCCCTCCCCGCGATCGCGGAGAGCAAAATCCTGCTGCATTTATGACAGCAACCAGCCTTCTCATTTTTCCCAAAAATGGTCCGTTTGGACCCCCGGATTCATCCCGAGACCCCCGGGACCCCAATGAAAACCACCAACATACTCCAAAACACGATACGAACTTGTTCCAATCATAAAAACACCATACTAAACATCAAAATCACCATTTACTCACGAATTCAAGCCTAAGTTTCTTCAAAACTTTCAAAACTAACATTCAATCCAAAACTCGATCAAACGATGTCCGAATGACCTGAAAATTTGCAGACATATCCAAAATCACATAACGAAGCTACAGAAATTGTCGGAATTCCATTCCGACCCCCGGATCAAAATATCACCTACCATCCGGTTTTCGCCAAAATTCAACATTCGCCAATTCAAGCTTAAAACTACACCGGACCTCCGAATTCAATTCCGATTGTTCTCCTAAGTCATAAATGATCCCCCGGAACTAGTCGAATCATCAGAATCCGGTTCCGAGCACTCTAACTCAATAGTCAACTCTTGGTTGACTTCCCATATTCAAGCTTCCTTCAAACATGCTATTTGCTTCATTTTCAATCCCGAATCACTCCTAACTCACCCGATATATTCTAATACTGATTTAAAAGCATAAGATATGTAAATGAAAGGTAACGGGGTGGTAATTCCTATAACGACGGGCCGAGTCATTACATTCTCCCCAACTTAAACAAATGCTCGTCCGCGAGCGGGTTAAGAAACATACCTGGAGTATCAAACAAGTGTGGATATCTGCTTCGCATCTCCTGCTCGATCTCCCAAGTTGCTTCCTCCATGGGACGACCTCTCCACTGCACTTTCGCTGAAGCTATGTCCTTGGATCTCAGCTTACGAACTTGTCGACCCAAAATGGCTACTGGTTCCACATCATAAGTCAAATCCTCATCTAGCTGTATCGTGCTGAAGTCTAACACATGAGTCGGGTCTCCGACATACTTTCGGAGCATGGATACATGGAACACCAGGTGAACTCCCGACAAACTGGGTGGCAAAGCAAGCATATAAGCCACCTCCCCAACTTTCCTAAGCACCTCAAAAGGTCCAATAAACCTCGGGCTCAACTTCCCTTTCTTTCCAAACCTCATAACACCTTTCATAGGCGAAACTTTCAGCAACACCTTCTCACCTACTGAATAAGACACATCTCGGACCTTCCGGTCCGCATAACTCTTCTCACGCGACTGAGCTGTGCGAAGTCTCTCCTGAATTACCTTCACCTTGTCTAAGGCATCTTGGACTAACTCTGTCCCCAACAACCTAGCCTCGCCGGGCTCGAACCAACCAACTGGAGACCTACACCGCCTCCCATATAAAGCTTCATACGGTGCCATCTGAATGCTGGACTGATAGCTATTATTATAACCAAACTCCGCAAGAGGCAAGTAATCATCCCACGAACCACAGAAATCAATGACACAAGCACGCAACATGTCCTCCAATATCTGAATAGTACGCTCAGACTGCCCATCCGTCCGTGGATGAAATGCTGTGCTCAGCTCTACCTGTGAACCCAACTCTCGCTGAAATGTCCTCCAGAACCTGAGAAGTGAACTGGGTACCTCTGTGTGATATAATAGAAATGGGAACTCCATGCAATCTCACTATTTCACGGATGAATATCTCTGCCAACCGCTCTGAGGAATAAGTAGTACACACTGGGATGAAGTGAGCTGACTTGGTCAACCTATCCACCACCACCCAAACTGAATCAAACTTCCTCACTGTCCGAGGGAGTCCACTAACAAAGTCCATAGTAATCCTTTCCCACTTCCACTCGGGAATATCAATACGCTGGAATACACCACCAGGTCTCTGATGCTCATACTTGACCTGCTGACAGTTTAGACACCGAGCCACATGGCTCACAATATCTTTCTTCATCTTTCTCCACCAGTAATGCTGCTTCAAATCCTGGTACATCTTCGCGGCTCCTGGGTGAATAGAATACCGCGAGCTGTGGGCTTCTTCCAATATCAACTCACGAAGGCCATCAACATTGGGCACGCATATCCGGCCCTGCATCCGCAATACACCATCACTATCAATAGTGATATCTCTGACATCATCGTGCTGCACTCTGTCCTTAAGGACAAGTAAGTGTGGATCATCATACTGGCGCTCTCGAATACGATCATATAAAGAAGAACGAGCTACTACACAAGCCATCACCCGACTGGGCTCAGAAATATCCAGCCTCACCATCTGATTAGCTAACTCCTGAACATCAACTTCTAGGGGTCTCTCCCCAACTGGAATATACGCCAAACTGCCCATACTAATGGCCTTCCGGCTCAATGCATCAGCCACTACATTGGCTTTCCCGGGATGATACAAGATAGTAATATCATAGTCTTTAATCAACTCAAGCCATCTGCGCTGCCTCAAATTTAGATCTTTCTGCTTAAACAAATGCTGAAGGCCGCGGTGGTCTATATATACATCACAAGATACACCATATAGGTAATGCCTCCAAATCTTCAAGGCATGAACAATAGCGGCTAACTCCAAATCATAAACAGGGCAGTTCTTCTCGTGGGTCTTTAGCTGACGAGAAGCATATGCAATAACTCTACCCTCCTGCATCAACACACATCCGAGTCCAACTCTAGAAGCATCACAATACACCGTATATGACCCTGAGGCTGATGGTAACACAAGTACTGGAGCGGTGGTCAAAGCCTCCTTGAGCTTCTGGAAGCTCTCCTCACATTCATCTGACCACACGAATGGAGCATTCTTTTATGTCAACTTAGTCAACGGTGAAGCAATAGATGAGAAACCCTGAACAAACCGGCGATAATAGCCTGCCAAGCCAAGAAAACTCCGAATCTCTGTAGCTGAGGAAGGTCTGGGCCAATTCTGCACTGCCTCGACCTTCTGTGGATCAACCCGAATACCATCACTGGACACTACATGTCCCAGAAAACCGATAGTATCAAGCCAGAACTCACACTTAGTGAATTTTGCATAAAGTTTCTCTTCTCTCAACCTCTGAAATACCACTCTCAAGTGCTGTGCATGCTCCTCCTGGCTGCGTGAATATACCAGAATATCATCAATAACACAATCACAAAAGAATCAAGGTACGGCCGAAATACACTATTCATCAAGTGCATGAATGCAGCTGGGGCATTAGTCAGCCCGAAAGACATCATTAGGAACTCGTAGCCCATATCGCATCCTGAACGCTGTCTTCATAATATCCGAGTCCCTGATCTTCAACTGATGATAGCCCGATCGAAGATCAATCTTAGAAAATACACTAGCTCCCTGGAGCTGATCAAATAAGTCCTCAATACGAGGCAATGGGTATTTATTCTTCACTGTTACCTTGTTCAGCTGCCTGTAATCAATGCACATTCTCATTGTGCCATCTTTCTTCTTCACGAACAACACCGGTGCACCCCAAGGTGACACACTCGGATGAATGAAACCCTTATCTAAGAGTTCCTGAAGCTGTTTTTTCAATTCTTTTAACTCTGCTGGTGCCATGCGATAGGGAGGAATAGAAATGGGCTGAGTGCCCGGCACCAAGTCAATACCAAAATCGATATCTCTGTCAGGCAGCATGCCCGGCAGGTCTGCTGGAAATACATCCAGAAACTCCCTCACAATGGGGGTGTCTCGGCCTCAACATTTCTAATGAAGGCCAAATAAGATAAACAACCCTTTCCAATCATTCGTTGGGCCTTTATATAAGAAATCACCCTGTCGGACACATAATCGGTCAAGCCACGCCACTCGATCCTCGGATTACCTGGAATAGCTAGTGTGACTGTCTTGGCATGACAGTCCGGAATCGCATGGTAAGGAGATAGCCAATCCATGCCTAGGATAACATCGAAATCTACCATGCCCAGTAGTAATAGATCAACTCGGGTCTCCGGACCCCCAATAGTAATAATACAGGATCGATATACCTGATCCACAACAACAGTATCCCCCACTGGGGTAGACACATATACGGGAAAAGCAAGAATACCACGGGTCATACCCAAATGATGTGCAAAATAAGTAGAGACATAAGAATAGGTGGATCCGGGATCAAATAAGACAAAAGCATCCCTGTGGCAGACTGAGATAATACCTGAAATGACCGCATCTGAAGCACTAGCATCCTTCCTATCCGGAAAAGCATAGAAACGAGCCCGGCCTCCACCAGTACGATCCTCACCCCTAGGGCGACCTATGGATACCTGGCCACCAGTCCTAGCCGACTGTGCTGGCGCTGAAGAAATAGGAGTAGAAGACGAGGGTTGATCCCTCTGCTGAGACCGCTTATGAAGCCACTGAGGACACTCTCTCCTGATATGGCCTAAATCACCGCACTCAAAACAACGGCCTGAAGATGGAAGAAGGGGCTGCTGAGGACCCCTCGCTACAGACGAACCCTGTGCTGAGGAAACAGGAGCAGAGCTCTGAGCTGGAAGAGCACTCAGTGCAGGCTGACTCTGCTGACGGCTCTGCTGACCCTGATAACCCTGATGGCCCTAACGACCACGATCTGATGAAACCCCACTGGACTCTGCTCGTCCAGACTAATGAGACCTGAAAGAACGACCTCTGCTATGCTGAGATTGGCCCCTAGACGGAGCACCACTGTAACTGCCAGAACCATGAGGCCTCTTAGCCTCTCTCTCCTCCCGCTCTCTGCGGCGATCTGCCTCAATGTGACGGGCAGCATCAACCACCTCCTCTAAGGTAACTGCCGAAACTCTCTCCCTGGTAATCAATATGTGGATGGGATAAATAAGGCCATCGATAAATCTCCGAATCCTCTCTCTGTCTGTAGGAACTGTGTGAATCTCATCTCATACTGATTAACCATCATATCCCCCTGCTTCAGCCATTTAAACTGACGTCGCAGCTCCTCTCTCTGAGGCTGAGGCACGTACTTCTCCAAAAATACCGTGGAGAACTACTGCCAAGTGAGGGGCACTTCCCCAGCAGGCCTACGCCTCTCAAAATCCTCCCACCACTGAAATGCTGCACCTGTGAACTGAAAATTGGTGAATGAAACACCGCTGGACTCTAGAATACCCGCGGTGCGAAGCATGCGCTGACATCTGCCAAAAAAACCCTGGGCGTCCTCGCCCTCCGCACCACTGAATGTCGGAGGCTGTAGCCTCTCAAATCTATCCAAACGACGCTGCTCATCGTCGGGCATAACTGGAACCATATAAGCAGGAGCTGGTGCAACTGACGCAACTGGCTGAACTGGCTCGGGTGTGCGGGCCGCGGGGGTCCGATTCCCTCCCCTCGCTCGTGAAGAAGATGTCGCAGCGAAGAATCGCAACTACCCGAGCCAAGCTCGTGCACACCGATAAAATCCGAGCCAAGGTCTCCCGAAGCACCTGGTATGACAATGGGCACCGCCGGTGCCTCTGAACCCGAGTTGTCGGAGCGTCCGCCACCGGAATCTAGTCTTGAGCCCAGGCCACCGGTGCGGGAATCGACCCCGAGTCCGGTCGGCCGGTGGGTCGGCAGGTGCTGGCACTCTGTCGCCCTACCTCTACCACGACCACGACCTCCGGGTGCCAATGGTGGTCGTCCGCCACGTCCGTTAGCTCGTGTTCTCGCCATCCGCGAGAGAATAGAATATGGAAAAGTTTAATTTCATGGCAACACAAATCGCACGATATGAATCCAAGAAAATGACATTTTTCCTAAAGTTTCCTGTAGCCCTCCGAGGATAGATACGGACGTCTACGTACCGATCCGCGAAAGCTTACTAAACCGGCTCATGACTCGCGAGTCCTAATAACCTAGGCTCTGATACCAACTTGTCACGACCCAAATCCGATCGTGACGGCACCCAACAATCAAGCTAGGCCAGCTAGACCAACATTTACTGATTTCATCGAATACCAGTCCCAAATGGACAACCCAAGAAGAATATATGAGTTTAAGAACTCCAATAATAATAATAATGAACAAAATACTGACACTCCCAAAGATCCGGAATCACAAGTCTAGAGCCTCTAACAAAACTCAACAGGAATAGAGAGTACTGTATAGAAATACTCAAGTCTGAATACAAAATACAAATAACTACTGGAAAAGAAAGGAGAAGCTAGGTTCTGCGAACGTAGGCAGCTACCTCAACAACTCGATATGACACTGCCAAACGCTGGAAATGCCTGTCTACTGCTCCTGATCACCTGAGTCTGCACACAAAAGGTGCGGGGAGTAGGGGTGAGTACTAAGTACTCAGTGAGTAATAAATATATAAAAGTAGCTGAAAGTAAGAAATCCACAAAATACCACAATATGAAGCTACACTACAGTCCGAATCTCCTACGAATTAGCATCAACAGTACAATTCAGCTACCACAGAGTAATTTAACAAATAAAGATGCAATGCAATGCACATAACCACTACGACGTGTAGCCCGATCCAATTTAACGTCGACGACGCTCACTAGGGGTGTGTACAGACTCCGGAGGGGCTCCTACAGCCCAAGCGCAATACTGTTGCGGCGTGCAGCCCGATCCTCATATCAACTACTGCGGCGTGCAGCCCGATCCATTCTCAGTCCACAATAAGCAAATAAGTCACAAAACAGTTCATTTTCTAAATTCCAGTTTCTAGTTCATAATTTGTGAAAAATACTTTAACTTTATTAAATTTGCAAAAGCCGGTGACTTAGCATATCAACAATGTGATTTCAATTTTTTAGGACTGAGATCAGTGATTTAAGCAAATATAGCTATCACATAAATATTGTCCTCTAAGGACGCTACAGGTCGGCACAAGGCCCCAAACAAGGCTTACCGCCCACAAACATATCAAATACAATGTATTTTCAGCAGTAATAGCATATTATTCACATACGGGATGGACCAAGTCTCAATCCCTAGTCACAATCAATCCCGCACCTGCCACGGTGTGCGAGCCACGCCCTACTAGCGTCACAATGTGCTAAGCCGGGGTTCCGAACCCTTAGGCTACCATATACACAAACTACTCACCTCTAGCCGGTCGTAGACTCGTCCGCGATGCCTTTTCCTTTGAATTTAGCTCCCTCGTGCGTAGAATCTAGTCAAACCACAATAATTATATCAAATACGGGTCAAAGTATCATAACCCATTTCAATTTACATGAAATTCGCATAAATACACTAAGTTGGTAAAACCCGACCCCGGGCCCACTGCTCGAAAAATTCAAAAATTAGCACCAACGCGACCCTCATCTCGCCACGAGTCCGTGCATATAAAATTTATCAAAATCGGAGTTGAAATGGCCTCCCAAAACTCAAAATCCCGTTTTCAATATCTAGGCCACATTTCTTCAAAATTCTACCCAAATTCATGAAGATTGATGTTAATTCCTCCATAAAATGATGTTTTTGAGTCAAGAATCTTACCTCCGATGAATACCCGATGATTTCTTAGTGATTTCCTCGAGTTTTCTTCTCTCTAGGGCTCAAAATTGTATTTTGGGGGTGTAAACCCGTAAGCCCTCTGTTCTGTGATTTAATTCACTGCCAGAGCAGTTTGCGCCTCACGCGATCGCGATGTTCAAAAAATTCGGACTCACGCGATCGCGACTCGCTTCATGCGATCGCAATGTTCAAAAATCCGGCCTCACGCGATCGCGTCTCTCTTCCTGCGATCGCGTAGCACAAATTCCCTGGACCCCAATTCTCTCCTACGCGATCGCGTAGATGCTCATGCGATCGCGATGGCCACCCGGTTAACTCTACGCGATCGCGACTGGTGCTCCTGCGATCGCATTGGTCTAGCCCCTAACCCTACGCGATCGCGTCCCCCTCCCCGCGATCGCGGAGAGCAAAATCCTGCTGCATTTATGACAGCAACCAGCCTTCTCATTTTTCCCAAAAATGGTCCGTTTGGACCCCGGATTCATCCCGAGACCCCGGGACCCCAACAAAAACCACCAACATACTCCAAAATACGATACAAACTTGTTCCAATCATAAAAACACCATACTAAACATCAAAATCACCATTTACACACGAATTCAAGCCTAAGTTTCTTCAAAACTTTCAAAACTAGCATTCAATCCAAAACCCGATCAAACGATGTCCGAATGACCTGAAAATTTGCAGACATATCCAAAATCACATAACGAAGTTACAGAAATTGTCAGAATTCCATTCCGACCCCCGGATCAAAATATCACCTACCATCCGGTTTTCGCCAAAATTCAACCTTCGCCAATTCAGGCTTAAAACTACACCGGACCTCCGAATTCAATTCCGATTATTCTCCTAAGTCATAAATGATCCCCGAAACTAGTCGAATCATCAGAATCCGGTTCCGAGCACTCTAACTCAATAGTCAACTCTTGGTCGACTTCCCATATTCAAGCTTCCTTCAAACATGCTATTTGCTTCATTTTCAATCCCGAATCACTCCTAACTCACCCGATATATTCTAATACTGATTTAAAAGCATAAGATATGTAAATGCAAGGTAATGGGGTGGTAATTCCCGTAACGACGGGCCGGGTCGTTACAGCGCCTGAACAGAAATTGAAAATGCTGAAAAGTATTCCCTTTTTATACAGGTGGGCGCCTGAACAAAAATTGAAAATGCTGAAAAGTATTCCCTTCTTATACAGGTGGGCGCCTGAACATAAATTGAAAATGTAGAAAAGTATTCCCTTGTTATCCAGGTGGGTGCCTGATGCAGAAATGAAAATGCTGAAAAATATTCCCTTGTTATCCAGGTGGGCGCATGATGCAGAAATGAAAATGCTGAAAAATATTCCCTTGTTATCGAGGTGGGCGCCTGATGCAGAAATGAAAATATTGAAAATATTCCCTTATTATACAGGTGGGTGCCTGAACAGAAATTGAAAATGCTAAAAAGTATTCCCTTGTTATACAGGTAGGCGCCTGAACAGAAATTGAAAATGCTGAAAAGTATTCCCTTGTTATACAGGTGGGCGCCTGAACAGAAATTAAAAATGCTGAATAGTATTCCCTTGTTATATAGGTGGGAGCCTGAATAGAAATTGAAAATGCTGGAAAGTATTCCCTTGTTATACAGGTGGGCGCTTGAACAGAAATTAAAAATACTGAAAACTATTCCCGTGTTATATATGTGGGCGCCTGAACAGAAATTGAAAATGTTGAAAAGTATTCCCTTGTTATACAGATGGGCACCTGATGTAGAAATGAAAAAGTAGAAATATATTCCCTTGTTATCCAGGTGGGCGCCTGATGCAGAAATGAAAATGCAGAAAAGTATTCCCTTGTTATCCAGGTGGGCGCATGATGCAGAAATGAAAATGCAGAAAATTATTCCCTCAGTTTGATATCTGGGTGTAAATTTAAAAGATAATACCTCCCTCGTTGTTCGGGTAGGCTCCTGATTATTGAGTTCTCTATCATGGATTCTCTTATTTATTGCTGCTTCTTTTTTATTATTTTATACCACATTGGTCACATTCACTTTAAAGTGATTAGTGAGAATTTGAGTCTTTTGTCCCTGTCTTTATCAGTGAATAATTTATTAGATATAAAATGATAGTAAGCAACTGGCATTCTCACTGGCCTTGCTTCCATCGTCTGCCTCATCTTGCTTCATACTGCTTTGCAGTTTATTCCTGATCATCTTCCCAATTCTTCCTTGTGATCCATGTTTGCTTTTCTCTTTTTGTTTCTTATACAGGTGGGCGCCTGAACATAAATTGAAAATGTAGAAAAGTATTCCCTTGTTATCCAGGTGGGTGCCTGATGCAGAAATGAAAATGCTGAAAAATATTCCCTTGTTATCCAGGTGGGCGCATGATGCAGAAATGAAAATGCTGAAAAATATTCCCTTGTTATCGAGGTGGGCGCCTGATGCAGAAATGAAAATATTGAAAATATTCCCTTATTATACAGGTGGGTGCCTGAACAGAAATTGAAAATGCTAAAAAGTATTCCCTTGTTATACAGGTAGGCGCCTGAACAGAAATTGAAAATGCTGAAAAGTATTCCCTTGTTATACAGGTGGGCGCCTGAACAGAAATTAAAAATGCTGAATAGTATTCCCTTGTTATATAGGTGGGAGCCTGAATAGAAATTGAAAATGCTGGAAAGTATTCCCTTGTTATACAGGTGGGCGCTTGAACAGAAATTAAAAATACTTAAAACTATTCCCTTGTTATATATGTGGGCGCCTGAACAGAAATTGAAAATATTGAAAAGTATTCCCTTGTTATACAGATGGGCACCTGATGTAGAAATGAAAAAGTAGAAAAATATTCCCTTGTTATCCAGGTGGGCGCCTGATGCAGAAATGAAAATGCAGAAAAGTATTCCCTTGTTATCCAGGTGGGCGCATGATGCAGAAATGAAAATGCAGAAAATTATTCCCTCAGTTTGATATCTGGGTGTAAATTTAAAAGATAATACCTCCCTCGTTGTTCGGGTAGGCTCCTGATTATTGAGTTCTCTATCATGGATTCTCTTATTTATTGCTGCTTCTTTTTTATTATTTTATACCACATTGGTCACATTCACTTTAAAGTGATTAGTGAGAATTTGAGTCTTTTGTCCCTGTCTTTATCAGTGAACAATTTATTAGATATAAAATGATAGTAAGCAACTGGCATTCTCACTGGCCTTGCTTCCATCGTCTGCCTCATCTTGCTTCATACTGCTTTGCAGTTTATTCCTGATCATCTTCCCAATTCTTCCTTGTGATCCATGTTTGCTTTTCTCTTTTTGTTTCTTTTCTCTTTTATTCCCTTTGGCCATGTGATCGCCGTGTGTGTTTTTTTTCTTTTCCTTTGAAGGACCCAGTATTATTATGCCATCCAACATGAGAAGCTAGTAGCTAGCTTTCAATTGGCAACTGGTTCTGAACAAATAGAATGAAATGCAATGGCCTGAATTTCAGGGGTGAGGATATTTTGAAGTAAAGACCGAAATATAGGTATGAAGGCTGATTCCTTTGAGCATTCCATGCATTTGAATACCCGACCCAGTATGTTCAATCAAATCGTTACTGACTTAATTCATCTTTCCATCAACCCAAACCTTTCTTATCCTGTCATCTTCATTTCATCAGGTCATTCCTCACTTTTGCCTTATGGTGCCCGTAAGGGTTTTCACCAATAAGACTCTCATTTTTATTTTCTCTCACCTCACATTCGTTGTATGGTGCCCATGAGGGTTTTCACCAATAAGACTCTCTCTTTTATTTTTCTCTCAACTCACATTCGCCTTACGGTGCCCGTGATGGTTTTCACCAATAAGAATCTCTCATTTTTATTTTCTCTCACCCCACATTCACCTTATGGTGCCCGTGAAGTTTTTCACCAATAAGACTCTCTCATTTATTTTTTCTTTATTTTTCTGTCTCCAAACTTCCGGGTATTGTCCCTGATATGTTTCTCTTTCTTCCTGTTGTATTGTCATTTTCTTGAATCAATCAGAAGGTCTTTATTTAGACCGTAATGTGGTTTTTGGATGGGTTTAGAAAGAAGGGTATAAAGGCTCAAAATTTAAACGTGGGTTCAAAATAATTACAACTTTCTTAATCATAAAACATAACTTCTGCCCCAGTTTCAATATTTGGAGAATCTTGGATTTTATTTCTGTTGTGACTGAACCTCATTGAGGCTGCCTACGTACCCTTTCGGGATCAAGTCAAACGTAGCTCGTACCCTAAGGTATCTTCGTCATTTGACATTTTCCCGATTTTTCTTTTGTATATATTTTTTCTATATCTTTTCTCTCTTTTTTTTCATCATTTTTTCATTTTTCTTAATTTTCACTTTTCTTCATTCTCTTTTTCGTTTTTTCTTTTTCATTCTCTTTTTTTTCTCTTTTTCAATCTTCTCTTCTCTTTTTTTTCCACTTCATTGTTCATAATTGATTCCGATAGAGGTGTATAAAAGAATAATGCAATAAGGCTCAAAAGGGGGCAATGGGTAAAGTTTTTGGATAGAGAAATAAAATGCCTTCATCATTTCAATTTCAAAATTATGACAAATACAATTGTACATATGAAAAAATGATCATACATTGTATCTCTTGACTGCATCGGAGTTGATAGCAGTCTCTACACATTTCCCTTCCACATCTGTTAGATATAAAGCTCCGTTGGACAATACCCGAGATACCATGAATGGCCCTTGCCAATTAGGTGCAAACTTTCCTTTTGTTTCGGCCCAGTGTGGTAAAATACGTCTTAGCACCAACTGTCCAACTTCAAATTTTCGTGGGCGTACTTTCTTGTTATATGCTCTTGCCATCCTTCGTTGGTACAGTTGTCCGTGGCATATTAATGCTAACCCTTTTTCATCGATCAAGCTCAATTGTTCTAACCGGGCTTTTACCCATTCATCATCATCAATTTCAGCCTCAGCTATAATCCTGAGGGAAGGTATTTCAATCTCTGCAGGTATTACTGCCTCCGTTTCGTACACCAATGAGTAAGGAGTTGCACCAATTGAAGTACGCATGGTAGTACGATAACCCATTAGAGCGAATGGTAATTTTTCATGCCACTGTCATGACTCTTCCACCATTTTCCTGAGAATCTTCTTAATGTTCTTATTTGCAGCCTCAACTGCTCCATTTGCTTTAGGCCGATAAGGTGTAGAGTTACTGTGCAAGATTTTGAACTTTTGACATCCTCTGCCATGAAGTGACTGTTAAGATTTGCTCCATTGCGAAGCGACAAATGATATTTGTATGTACAAAATCCACTACCGCCTTCTTTGTTACTGTTTTAAATGTCTTAGCCTCTACCAATTTAGCGAAATAATCAATAGCTACCAGGATAAACCTGTGCCCATTAGATGCTGCGGGTTCTATTGGACCGATGACATCCATGCCCCAGACGATGAATGGCCACAGTGTTGTATGCAACTCATAGGGTGGGGAATGAATCAAATGTCCGTGTATCTAGCATTGATGGCATTTCCGCACATACCTAATGCAATCCCGCTCCATGGTGAGCCAATAATATCCAGCCCTTAGTATTTTCTTGGCCAAAAAATATCCACTCATATGAGGTCCACAAGCTCCTGCATGTATTTCAGCCATGATTGTAGTGGCTTGTTGTGCATCTATACATCTCAGTAAACCCAAATCCGGGGTTCTCTTATATACAACTCCTCCGCTGAAGAAAAATCCACTCGCTAGTCTCCTTATATCCCTTTTCTGATCTCCCATAGCTTGCACTGGGTACACCCCCATCCTCAAATATTCTTTAATATCATGGAACCATGGCTCACCGTCAAGTTCCTCTTCTACTGTGAAACAATAAGCATTTTGATCACGAACTTGTATATGTAGTGGATCTATATGGGCTTTGTCCGGATGGTGTAACATGGACGACAATGTGGCTAGGGCATATGCAAGTTCGTTGTGCATTATTGGGATATGCTTGAACTCTGTGGATTGAAACCTTTGAGATAGCTCATGTAGACACTGTTGGTATGGTATAAGTTTCAAATCCCTTGTCTCCCATTCACCTTGAATTTGATGTATCAAGAGATCCGACTCACCCATGACCAAAAACTCTTGAACACCCATGTCTATTGCCATTCTTAATCTCAATATACATGCTTCATACTCGGCCATGTTATTAGTACAGAAAAATTGGAGCTGAGCGGTAACAGGATAATGCTGACCCATTTCTGAAATGAGCACTGCTCCAATTCCGACCCCTTTTGCAATTGACGACCCCATCAAAGTATAGTTTCCATCTCGGCTTGTCGTCTTGTTCCAATTCCTCAATATTCATTGTCTCTTCATTAGGAAAATATGTTTTTAACGGTTCATACTCATCATCAACTAGATTTTCTGCCAAATGGCTAGCGACTGCTTGTGCCTTCATTGCAGTGTGGGTTACATAAACAATATCAAACTCTGTAAGTAGAATTTTCCATTTAGCGATCCTTCCTGTGGGCATAGGTTTCTGGAAAATGTACTTCAGTGGATCCAACTGAGATATGAGATAAGTGGTATAAGCTGACAAGTAATGTTTCAACTTCTACGCAACCCATGTTAAAGTACAACACGTTCTTTCCAGCGGAGCGTATTTTACCTTGTAAGATGTAAATTTCTTACTAAGATAGTATATTGCTTGCTCTTTCTTCCTTGTTGCATCATTCTACCCCAATACACAGCCGAAAGAATTATCCAATACAGTCAGATAAATGATCAAGGGCCTTCCAGGTTCTGGAGGAACCAACATTGGAGGATTGGCCAGATATTCCTTGATTTTATCAAATGCATCTTGACATTCCTCAGTCCAATTCACCGCAGAATCCTTCTTTAATAATTTGAAAATGAGGTCACATGTCGATGTCAACTGAGCAATAAATCTGCTAATATAATTCAACCTGCCCAACAAACTCATCACCTCTTTCTTATTTTTTGGCGGAGACAAGTTCTGGATTGCTTTTATCTTTGACGAATCTAATTCAATACCACGCCGGCTTACTACGAACCCCAATAATCCTGATGGTACTCCAAAAGCACATTTTGCTGGATTGAGTTTGAGATTATATCTTCGAAGCCTCTGAAAAAACTTTCTCAAGTCTTTGATGTGATCACACTGCTTTTTGGACTTGATAATAACCTCATACACATACACCTCAATCTCTCGATGTATCATGTCATGAAACATAGTGGTCATTGCCCTCATATATGTAGCTCCAGTATTCTTCAACCCAAACGGTATTACTCTGTAGCAATATGTCCCCCAAGGTGTGATAAAGGCCTTATTTTCTACATCTTCTTCGTCCATAAGGATCTGATGATAACCTGCATAACAATCCACAAAAGAACCAATCTCATGTTTGGCACAATTGTAAACCAATATGTGGATATTTGGCAATGGAAAATCATCCTTCTGACTGGCTTTATTGAGGTCTCGATAACCAACACACACTCTGGTTTTTCCGTCTTTCTTTGGAACAGGCACAACACTTGCTAACCAGGTGGGATACTTTGTGACCCGTATGACCTTTGCCTCAAACTGCTTATTGACTTCTTCTTTTATTTTCACACTGATATCCGTTTTGAATTTTCTTAACTTTTGCTTAACCGACCGGAATTCTGGATAAATGGACAACTTATGTACCACCAAGTCAGTACTGAGCCCAGGCATGTCATCATAACACCAAGCAAATATGTCCTTGTACTCATGTAACAACCTGATCAAATCTTCTCTGAGTGAAGTATCTAAATGTACACTAATCTTTGTTTTCCGAATATTCTCCTCATTTCCCAAATTAATAGACTCTGTCTCATTTAAGTTTGATTTGGGTTTCTCTTCATAATGGCTCAAAGCCTTACTAATTTCCTCCAACACAATCTTCATATTCATTTTCAATTTCTTGTATATCTATTCGATTATCAATACTGGACCGGGGATCCTTCATGCATGACATATCATTGAAATCAGCAAATACTAGACTGTACAAGAAAAAAGAAGAAAAATAAAATAAGGCTAAAAATAGAGGAAGAAAGAAATTGCATTTCATTAAACTTTGAAAGGTAACAAGGTTTGGATATATTTGACTAGACGGAACATTGGATTACAATTTTTGAAACAAGACAGTTTTGGGAATGGAATATTAAAGGCTAATTACCACAACTCCCTCCTAATTGGAAAAGGAGTAGCTTCCTAGTTATTTAGCCTGATGTGGGGTCCAATAAATTGAACATCCATCTTGCTTGTTCCCTCGGCTGCTTCTATCATATTCACGCCTTCAAATAACCTCTCAAACCTTGCTAATAACTCTTTATCTGGCCTTATCTCTGCATGGCCCGACATGACAGCTGCCGGACGTCTTTGTGTACCAGGCTTGACAAAGGAGTATGATAGTTTTGGGATAGGTTTGGGGAGGGTCCACCCTTTCTTTTTCAATCTTTTGGCTATCTATATATCATCGATAGTTGGCTTGAAACCCAAGCTGAAAGTGTTAGTGCTACCCGAAAGATTAACTGGTTGTGTTATACCCTGCAAGGTAACTCCTAGACCTTTTCCTGGAGAGAAACCATTATTTATCATTTCTTTGGCAACCATGACCACTGCAAGGGTCATTTTGGGTACTGGGATATTTTCTCCTTCAGATATTTTGTT
The DNA here is from genome assembly GCA_032618575.1 of Nicotiana noctiflora. Taxonomy (NCBI): domain Eukaryota; kingdom Viridiplantae; phylum Streptophyta; class Magnoliopsida; order Solanales; family Solanaceae; genus Nicotiana; species Nicotiana noctiflora. The sequence continues at coordinate 167,893 of JASVEL010007263.1, forward strand.
CACAGTCACGGTGTCCATCACTTGGTACACCCAAGGACCTTTGTCTCCTTCAACATCTTCGAATGGCGTGATGGCATTACAAACATTATCTTCCCCGTGCACTACTCTCTCTTGTTGATCCCACTCAAACTTCACCATTTGATGTAGTGAAGATGGCACCGCTTTTGCAGCGTAGATCCATGGATGTCCTAACAGGAGGTTATAGGACACAACAACATCTAACACTTGAAACTCTATGGTGAAATCCACTGGTCCGATGGCGAGTTCCAGTATGATATCTTCCATAGTGTTCTTTCCACCTCCGTCGAAACCCCTCACACATACACTATTTCTGTGAATCCTCTTGTGATCAACTTTTAGTTTTCCCAGAGTAGACAAAGGACAAATATTGGCACTTGACCCGTTATCGACCAAGACACGAGTCACCACTAATTCCTCACACTTCACCGTGAGGTATAATGCCTTATTATGTTCCGTTCCCTCTAATGGTAACTCATCATCTCAGAATGTTATACTATTTGCCTCAAAAATTTCGTTTGTAAACTTCTCCGAATGACACACTGAGATCTTTTCTGGAATGTGAGCTTCATTTAGGATCTTCATTAACGCCCTTCGGTGTTCATCGGAATGAATCAGCAGAGATAGAAAAGTTATTTGAGCGGGTGTCTTCCTCAATTACTCAAAAATGGAGTAATCTTGAGTTTTATTTTTCTTTAGGAATTCTCGGTTTCTTCATCGGTGACCGCTTTCTTCACATAAGCTAGATTTTCTTTCACCACTTTTGCCTTTCTCAAATCATCAGGGGCAAAACATCACCTAGAACGGGTCAGACCATGAGTTTCGTAGATTTTCCCCTTGACTTCTTTCCCTTTGTATATAACAGTTACCTTGTCATAATTCCAAGGTACAGCTTTGGTATTCACAACCAGCATCTGAACAACTGGCTTGATAATAACTGGTTCTATATAAGCCCCTTTCACAATTAGTATGGTTTCACCCCTGGTACTATCACTTTTACCGCCTCTAGCTCAATCATCACTGATGGTTGTTTTACTGGTGGCTCGATTGACACTTTCTCACTCTCAACTTTCTCCCCGCCTTGCTATTTGCTTTGATTGTCATCACAGTCTAAGAGGTTTTTTTGCAGCTTTCTCCCTGTACTAGCTCTATCATATGTGTTTCATAATGCACCGACAAAGGATTTTGCGTATTTAGGAGTCTCGGGTGCTTGTACCTCAATTCTTCTGGAGTCAATGAGTTCTTGTATCGCAAAATTTAGGTGCCAACATTTCTCCGTATCATGTCCCAGTGCCACAAAGAAGTACTCACAATGGATGGATTGATCTAAGTTTCTTGGTGGAGGATTGGGAATCTTAGGCTCAATGGGACTTAGCATTCCCAATTCTCTCAGTCAGTGAAAGAGGCTGGTATATGATTCGCCCAGGGGAGTGAATGTTTTCTTTCTCTGAGCCCTGTCACTTTTAACTTCAGGGTCGGGAAGGAAACTGGTTCGGTTAGGATTTCTGTAGGTTTTTATGGTGGGTAGGCATTTTGGGCATGGTAGACATTATGAGGAGCTAGAGTTTGCCATGAAGGTGAATGCGGTGGGTAAGATTGGGCATGCTAGACAGAGAATTGAGGACCAATTGGAGGATAATAATGTGGATGTGGGTTATACGGTGTTGGTGGATACGGTTGGTATAGGCCAGGTTGGTGATGATATGGGTTGGGGGCCCGGGACCAAGATCTTCCCTCTATAACTGCCACTTCTTCTTTTTTCTTCTTCCCAATTGATCCTCCCATCCCCATCTGAATTGCTTGATTTGTAGCCTTAATGGCCGAGTAACTCATGATCTTTTTTGTTTTCAAACCTTCTTCCACAAAACTCCCCATCTTTACTACCTCATTAAAGGTCTTTCCGGTCGCAGACACTAGATGCCCAAAGTATGTCGGCTCCAAAGCTTGTAAGAAACAATCTACCATTTCTCCTTCTTTAATTGGTGGATCCACATGGGCCGCCTGTTCCTTCCACCTGAAACCATACTCCCGAAAATTCTCTCAGGGATTCTTTTCCATTTTGGTCAATGACAATCTACCAGGGATGATTTCCAGATTATATTGAAAATGGTTCACAAATGATTGAGCCAAATCGTCCCAAATGAACCATCGGGTATGATCTTGACGGGTGTACCATTCCAATGCTCAGCCATTGAGGTTTTGACTGAGGTAGGCCATAAGTAGTTCTTCCTTTCCCCCAGCTCCATGCATTTTGATGTAATATCCTCTCAGATGGGCCACTGGATCACCATGGCCATCATACATGTCAAATTTTGGCAATTTAAACCCAACGGGTAGCTGTACCTCGGGGAACAAATACAAGTCCTTGTATGCCACACTAACTTGGCCTCCCAGACCCTGCATATTGCAAAACGACTGCTCAAGGCTCTTCATTTTCCTGGCCATCTCCTCTTGTTCAAGGTTTCTAGCAGGGTTCTCCCCCTCCGTCATATCGATAAGTGGGGTGTAAGAATCATGTTGTCTGAAGGTGGGTTCTTGAGGGTAGTAATGATTATCCTGGATATGAAATACAGGCTCACTATAGGATTTATGTAACATGGTTGGTGGTGGTGCCATATAAATATGAGCGGCCTGGGGTGGTGGTGGTGGAGCTTGTTTAGGTAGTGAGGGTGGTACTTCTGATGTAGTGGCGTAATAGTGTGGGTAAGTAGGATATGTAGAAGATGAGTTCATGGTAGGTGGATCTTGGTTCGAGTTTGAGAGAGGAATATATGTGGGGTTAGCTGGGTAAGTAAGTAAGGGTTCCCCCTTGACCAATCCTGACACATTTCCAACATCTGTTGTTTCAACTTATACATTTCTTCCTTCACATCTATTACTTCCTCCTCCTGCAGGGGATCCATGATTGTTGGCTCAATTTCTTGGGTCACTGCTTTTGTCATGCTTTTAGAACGAGTGTTGTAGTTGTGATGTGCCAGAATGCCAGTTGCTAACTATTTTATCTGATACTCATCAATGATAAAAACTTGTTAATAGTTAGATCATAATAGATAAACATCACAAGTTTTAAAAACACAACTTTTGCCTGGCAATTTATGAGTCATCCCGGCATTATTGTTCTTTTTTTGACCCGCTCAATTCTCTTTTTCGGCTTTTCTTTTTCTTTTCTTTTGTTTCCACTCATCTATTTTTTTCATTTTTTTTCTTTTCTTTCCTTTTTTTTCGTTTTCGTTTGTCGATCCTATATGTTTGCCTATCTCAAGCAATTTGCATATAAGGAAAATATAATGACAACTTTTTGGATTTTCATTGATATTCAAATATTGATTACAAAGATAATGTTGTATTACAACCATCTAGATGTAGCAAAATACAAATAAAAAAATGCATGCCCTATGAATACATTAAAGCCCCTAGTGCCCGCGAGACAACGTTCGGTCTTACCGCGGGCCTATATGCTAATCCCTTTTGAAGTTTGTCCAGGTCGGTCATCACTTGTTTAACAAAGATCATTGCTGCTGCGGTAAATGTAGACTGGGTCATATCCTCGCACAATTGGCATTTCCACGTAATGTAATGAGTAATGTTGACAATTCTTTCCCTGATGACCCCTTTCTCTTGAAGCAATCTCCCAATCTGTTTGGCACGAGCATCCAAGGTTTGATGGCTCTTCTTTTGAAGTTGTTATAGCTCCAATTCTAACCGGGCCATGGCCATGTGGAAATTATCTCTCTCTATATCAAATTCTTTAGTTTGTTTGCTACTTTTAACTTCGGCCGTAACAATCTTTTTCCTTAATCGGGCTACTTCAACATTATGTTCATCTTTTAACTATCGAATCATTCGAGCCCTTTCTTCGGCATTCTTGGCTAATTGTTTCCGAACCCCAACTAATTCCTTCTCAGCTTATCTAGATCAAAGCTATAATCGTTCACCTTGCGCCGTAGATTTTCAATTAGCTTTTCATCCTGGGCAAGTCGAACTGGGGTTTCGGTTGTTGTTCTCATTTTCGCAATCTGAGCCTTCAATGTTTCATTTTCTTTCCTCAGCTATTTCTTTTCACCCTCATCGGCTACTGCTTGTAAGCTGCTTTCGAATTTGAGGTCCTGAAATTGTTTTTCCAATATGCTGATTCTGGCTCGATATTCATTTTCCTTGACTATCCAATCCCTTTGTTCCCTCGATTGCTCGGTAAATTCTTGAATATGACGCCTCTTCGTCTGTCTCTCATGCTAAACATCTCTACGGTACCATGCGGAATATGCCGGTGATACTTCACCTCTAGCTCGATGTCTCACACAGGTGTCCATTCTCAGACATTGTCACTCATTCCATATTTGCCGAATTTTTGCTTCCGAGAATTGCCCATCGGGACTGATCTCTATTGCTTAAAGGCTGAGGTCCCCATCTTTTGGCACAATTTGATATCTTCCGAGTTGCCTTAATACTCGGTATGGCGCATAAGGTTGGATGCTCTTGAAACCCATTAAAAGGAAATACGACCCTTCTGCTGGCATATATATGACTTCATTGAGGGGAAACCATCCATATGGCCATTCTATCTGGCTAGCAGTCAATGATCGAAAATATGTAATCCAACCCTTCGACCCTTCTGGCAACTTGGCCATTTTTGTCCTCACGTAGAAATCTTTGATACATGTCTTTTCAGACGATCCATTGCTTGAAAACTGAGGGTGGCGGCATAAATGCTCTATCATCCATATTTGAAGAAGTAGATTACAACCTTCGAAGAAATCTTTTCCCGCTTTGCAGGCCGTGAGAGCACGAAAGATATCGGCCACTATCATTCGTGCCAACGTACTATTGTCCTGTGTAAGGAGAGTACTGGCAATTCCAGTAACTCTAATATCGATGTTCCCGTCTTTCCTCGGAAATATTATTAACCCCAGAAAGGCTACCATAAAGGCAAAACGCCTGTATTCCTCCCACTTAGTCAGGTTTGCCTTGCGGCAGAGTTTCTTCGTTGGAGCATTGAATCCTCCAACATGGCCATATCTGCGGTATATAAAGCTCATGGTGCAGAACCCGTTGACCAAATCTTCATTGTGAACATTTCTGGTGATCTTTAAGGAGTCGAGGAATCTATGCACAGTGATAGCCCTTGGAGCAACCGGATACTTGTCCTTTAAGGGAACCTCACCCTTTCCGATGTAGTTAGCAATTTCCTCCAATGTCGGAGTAAGCTCAAAGTCCGAGAAGTGAAGCACGTTGTGTGCAGGATCCCAGCAAGCAACTAGAGCTCGGATAATATCACCTCGAGGTACTATGTCAAGCAGCCAGTAAGATCTTTCAAATATTTGTTGACCCAATCATGTCCGTCTTGGCCTAAATCATTCCACTACAATCATAACTCCAAAGGGATCTTGTTCATTAGTGCAAAGGGTTCATTTTGTGTTGTGCTCATCCTACACATTAATTAAAGGTGATTTATTTAATTCAAAAGAAAACAAAAATCTTTTTCAAGGAAAATTTTCATTATTTCAAAAGAATCAACCTTTCCATTTTTATTTGAAAATTTCAAAAAAAAATGCATTCAAAAGCGGCCATTTTTGCACAAACAGCCTTCCGGCGTCCTTTCGGAACATTAGGCTATTTTCAAAAACGGCATCACTTTGATTTTATTGATAAAAAAAAAATTCGACACATTTTTTTTATTTTGGAAAAGGGGTGGTTGGACCCGTCACGGGTTGCCTACGTATCTCGCCTAGTGGTGAGAATCAAACCAGCATAGTTCGGTCAAGTTGTTTTTAGACCAACTATTTTGAAAAAATTATTTCCATTTTCATATTTTCTTTTTCTTAAAATTTCGACAACATTTCGTCAGCATTTAATTATTGCTATTCTAAAAATCGCTATTTTTCTCTCTTTTGTTTTCAGGTATTTAGCTGGTCAACATAATAATCCAGGACAAATAAATGCAACATATAATCATGCTCGATCTTTGATATCCGGATCACCTGTCCTAGACGGACCCAACCCCTGTGTTGAGTCCCCTAAGTCAGATATGATGCAAATAATCGTCTTAAATCTTGGCTCAATATCCTGATTTTTCATGGTACTAGACTGTGTACCCGAGCGGACAACTCGGATTGAGGAGGGGGCTATGTACCGGGGACTCGCGGGATCGTCCAGCCTTGTAACTTATCTAGCCTCTATTTCTTATTCGGTACTAACTTAACAGAAAGGGGAGTCTCAACCAGTAAGCACATCCCCGTAGATAAGAAAAGAAGGGTTTTCGGCACAATTTTTATATATGATTCATGTAATATCAAATCGGTAAACATATAGCACGTTGATCAAAGCATATAATGAAATCAGATATAATGAAAACAACAATATTAACTGAGCTCGAATTCTTAAACCCTGAACCGAAGTTCTGGGTTTCTTTTACGCAGCAGAGTCGCCAGAGCTGTCACACCTCCTTTTTCTTTTACGTCCCAGCTATTTACTACTACACCCGGGAAGGGATATAATAATAGTAGGGAAGGAGTTATTCCAATTAAAGGATATTCGGAACATGATTTATTTATTAATTTTCAGAGTCTCCACATGGGAAAATAATGGTGTCCCAAGTCACCGATTTAATCCAGAACCGAGGAAATTATGACTCTGTTTACAGTCCGCAAAACTAGAAATATGAATATGGAATTATGTTAACCCGGGAGAAGGTGTTAGGTACACCCGGATTCCGTGGTTCTAGCACGGTCGCTCAACTACCGTATTTGTTCTATTTGATTTCCTTATATGCTTCAATTTTCAAATGTTATTAATGTTCCGCTTTGTTGATTTTTAGGAGTTGCGACGTCACAAAAACTCATTTCAAGTCACACCGCAACCAGTACGCCTGTGACTTTAATGTATTTCAGCTTCACCGGGATTTAAGATTTGGGTCACATAAAATGTACACCCATATTAGGAACGTTTTATTTATTTATCGTGCCTATAGTGTCTACGTCTTTATTATCATTGGGAAGGACCGTGAAATTCGCTAAAAGGTCCCTCCAAGTCTAACATTAAAATCCGTTTTAGGGCCCCGTGTATTTTTATGTTCGGAACGAGGCTCATCCCTTATTTTAAGGCTCAATCCTATTTATGTACTATGTTTTCTATTTTTGTTTTTTTTCTTCCTAATATACATATGCTTTTGGTATTTTTCAAAGCTTTAATGTTTAGTGTCCAGGCCATTATTTATTATTGAGGCCTGGACTTCAGACTGCCTCAACAGTACGTTATTAAAGATGACTGGACTTCTGAAACCCAATATATACAGTTATCTCTATTTGAGAACATAGTCATCTGATGAATTAGACCTGGGCCTATACTTAGGGTTATGCCCAGACTTCGAAAGCAAAAGAATGAATAGACTAACAGTTTCAAAATAATATTGAAGCAAATATTCTTTAAACGTCAAAGAAAAATCTATAAACTTATATTATTTCAAAAGGGTACCAAATTACATTTTTGATCACTGTTTATTTCAGTGATTAACTAAAATTCTAACACCATAACTTGTATCATTGTCGCTATACTAACTAAACATGCTTGAATTAGTTATAATCACAAAAATCTAAAACAAATCCATATCAAGATCATTTTTGAATAAAACTAGGCAATGATACTATTGAAACTTGAACCACTTATTCCCTATTGAACCAGATTTAGTATTTAATTAGCATGAGTAATTAGATATCAATTCGTAGGGCCAATTTCAGAATTAAATACCAAATTCTTACTTACTTAGGTGTATTAAATTTATTTTAACCTATTTTCAGTTGCGAATTAGATAATAAGCTATAGCTAACTATGTTTACCTACTACATTAACTATTCTACTCTAATCTAAATCGAATTCATGCAGTTGTTAATTATTACAACCAGTCCTAATGAATTACAATAGATCTAAGAATTACAGCTATGACAAAATAAAAATATAAGTACAAATGGAAATTAACATGCATTTCATTCCTTCAAAGCACTTCAGTTACATCCTTGAGAGGTAGTAGTGTACCGGATCAAAGTGAGATAAAACAATGAGTTCTAGCGGAGTGAAGGAGAAGAGAATCAACGATAGACAACAACCAAGTATCAACAGCAGTGAAGGCAGATTAACACAGCAACAGGTGCGATTTCAAAGTAGAAAACCCAGCGAATTCAATCAAACAAGTAAAAGACCCAGCGAATTCAACCAAACAGATGAAGAACAACAAAAAGAAATCCAAAATATTACTTGAACCAGCAGCAATGAAACAGTAGCAGTATTTCAGTGTATTTTAGTGTATCTCTTTTTTATTTCAAAATCAGGAAAATGTAATCAGAACTCAAACCTCTCACTATCAAAGATGGAACCCATTTTTCAGGCTTATTAGAAGCCTATTTATAGATTTATTTTGGGGGAATTTCAAATAAGTTAATTCTATTTCCCTCCCCTTGTTCTTTTTAATTAATTACAGAATAGTCCATTAAAAAGGTATCGAAATGCCCTAGAACCCCTGCTAGAAAGTTCTGGGCAGTTCTATTGGGTTCTATTAGGCAGGTTTTACTAAATTACCCCCACTTGCTAAGGTTTATTACATAAATGCCTTTTATCTCTACCTAGTATACCCTTTATTAGTTAAGTAATTTCAGAAATACCAATCATTAAAGTCACTTTTATCCCTATATGCTCAATTTAATCCACAATAATACCATTTACCTTTTCCCTTTTACCCCTTATATTTAATTGTTATTACCCGACCTGCCTTAGGTCTGGCAGAATTAGGGTAACACTTATTTAACAAATAGCTAACCTAAGCCATGTCTTTAAGACTTAACCAGTTTCAACCTTTTCAACATTAGCCACTTTTTTTTACAAATAACCATTAATAAGAATTCATTTTTAATTTGCAAACATAGCCACAAAACATTTACACAAATAACCTAAGTACACATAAGTACTCAGAAGTTCAGAAGAAACTAACATATAAATCAAATTGTAAATATAGCCAGATTCATATTGTTTTGTACAAATAACCCTAATCACGAATTAACTTCCAATTAATCAAAACTCAAGAAAAATTTTGATAATGGTTGAATTCCAATTAACTAAAACCCAATCAAGACAGAATATAATGAACAATCACATATAACTGGCTAATAGAATATGATTCACAAGTAGCTAATATTAGAGCCTAAGAAAACTTAAATGGTTTCAGGCACATATGAAATAAAGTTCATGGCTAGTACGCACAAATGTGAATCAATATATAGAAACAGAGATAGAAGCATGCATAGGAACAATTTCATGTTCTAAGCATGATAGGCATGTAAAGCACTTAACAAAACAAGTTCAAAATAAAAAAAGAATCGAGTTTCAGAATAAGAAAACACATGAAAGACAACGACCAAAGACACGGCAGGGTACTTAGCTTTTTTAGGCTTTTTCCTTTCTTTTTCCTTTTCTTTTTTTTTCTTTTTCTTCTTTCTTTCTTTTCATTTTTCTTGATTTTTAGAGTTTGAGAGACTATTGGTCTTTGGGTGTTAGATGTTTTTGAACGGGGCTTTGGGTGTTTGATCTGAGTGTATGAGAGTGGTTTTTGGGGCCCTGGGATAAGGTTTTGAGAGTGGGGTAGTTTTTGGTACTCGCTGGAGGAGGGTTCCGGCGAGTGTTTTTCCATTATTCGAAAAGTTTGGGGAAGATTCGAAGGAAACCACCTAGGTGGGTTGGTAGATCTTCTAAAGACGGTCAAGGGGTGTTATTTTGGGGGTCTGGTTCATACTTTGGGTGGTCACCGGCTAGGGTTCCGGCGACCAAATTTTCGAGAATAGAAGATGGCTAGGTTTTGGTCGGGATTAATGGGGTTTTATGGTGGTTTGGGGTTAAGGAAGGTGTTTGGGGAGGTTGTCTTTGGCCGGAGACGGAGGTTGAGGTGGTCTCCATGGGAGACGGTGAGGAGAGGACGAAGAAAATTGGGGCGGCTAGGGTTTAGTCATAGGATATGTATGTATGTGTATAATGAGGGGGACAAATGGGGAAGGGTAGATATATATTAATTATGAATTGTTGATTTATGGCCGTTGGATTGGATCAAATTAATGTCCAGGATCATCTGGATCTTAAACGGCGTCGTGTAGATTAATGAGAGGTCTCATGAGGTCCGTTGGATTAATTAATTTGTACGGTTGAGATTAATTGCTTCAAATTACATCATTTCATTTAGTGGTCTAATAGTCTCACCCATTTGATCAGTTGCAATGAACGGTTGAGAATGATTCTAAGGACGACGTCGTTTAATTAAGAAAAGTACCGCCTTACCATGTCCATTGATCAATTATATCAATAGCTTGGATTTGTTGATTAATACAGTGTCGTTTGGATGGCAAGGGACTAGGCAGGCCGGTCAAATGACTGGGCCTGGTCTATGTAATTTTTTTTGGGCTGAGTACATATGTGTATTTGGCCCAAATTAATGTTGTATTTTTTGTGCTTTTTATTATTTTGACTTGTATTTTATTTAATCCTCTTGTATTTTCTTTTTTGTATTTTGTATTTCCTTTTGTATTTATTTTCACAGATGTATTTCTCTTATTTTCCTTTTTTGTATTTTTTCCCCTTAATTTTCCAATATTTTTGTACTTTTTGCTTTATTGTCCAATTCTAGATTTTTGTTCTACAATTTTTGTGATATTTTCTTAATTAACTCCTTTTTGTATTTTCATTTCAATTTTATTTCAAACAAACACTGGTATCTCACACAAATCAAATAATCTGCAAACAAAAATTATTTTTGTATTATTTTTATATATTTTGGAATTCAATTGCTTGGGGCAAAAATCACGCACTCACAATAAACATACCGAATTATCCATTAATTTGAAGCACACTTCAAGGTAATCCTTTATAACATATATGAGAAGATTATTTAGAAAACTCTTTTTAAATTCTCTTTCTATCATTATTACATATCAATACTTGGGTACAACCTCAAACAGTGCAAGTCTGCACTCAAATCAGCCCCTTGGGCTCAGCACTCCTTAACAATTTCAACCATGGGATCTGGTCAACAAGGCAGATAATGCATGTATGCCAGTAATGTATGGGTGCTAAATGTTATACCATGTAGTACAAGTAAACCAATATATGTATGTCATGCAATGCATATGATGTTGTGGCGTACAACCCGATCCATGCAAAGGCGCCCGCGCTCACTGTGGGGGTTCAGACTCCGGAGGGGCTCCTATAGCCCAAGCGCAATATCAGTACCACTCCTACTGTGGCGTGCAGCCCGATCCATGCATAGTCATGAATGCATATAAGCCCCTTGGGCAACAGTATCATATCAGCTCACAGCTAAAATGTCATCAAAACCTTGTCCAATGTTTTTTTAAAAATCTTATGAAAATGCTTAGTGGAAAAATACAATTTTAAAACCTTAGATTAAGATGAAAATATTCACAGTATTATCAAGACAATGATACCAATCCCTGAAGGATTCAGATAATCGGTACGAAGCCTAAAACATGATAATCAATCCAATTCCTGATAATTAATATCTTTATTAGGGTGTTAATTCAATTTCAAGCAATTAGGTGTTATTATTTATTAAGCGGGGCGGACCAAGTCACAATACCCAACGGTGCTCTACCACACGCCCGTTATCCGGCGTGCAAGTCACCTCAATACAACACTAGGATGTGCAAGTCCGGGGTTTACTAACCCTGAGGACATCATTTACAAGTATTACCCACCTTAATCCGGCGAAAACTCAAGCATGCGACACCTTAGCTCCTCGAACCGGCCTCCACGCACGTCAAAACTAGCCAAAATCAGTACAAATATATCAAAATAGGCTAATGGAACAACACCCAATCGAAAACAATCAAAATACATGAAAAATCTCGAAACTAGCAAAACCCGAGCCCCGGGCCCACTTCTTGAAATTATGAAAGTCACATTTTCAGAACCCTTATCTCGTCCCGAGTCCATACATATAAAGTTTATCAAAATCGGACTCCATTTGCCCACTCAAATCGTTAATTTTCTATTTCCTAGGTTTAGAGCAAAATCACCCATTTTTACACCTTAATTCCTCCATTTTCGGAGATTAAATCTACGGTTTATCAGTATATTAACATAAATTGAGTCCAAGAGTGCTTACCTGATGAATTCCCTTGATTTCTTCCTCAAAATCGCCAAAATCGCCTATTAGTTCGAAGCCCCAAATGTGTTAAATGTTATGAAATTTCGAACCCTTCTGTTCATTAATCCATGACCTATTTCCGCTTCTGCAATATACAGCTCGCTTAAGCGAGACCGCTTCTGCGGTTAATTGGTCGCTTATGCGACCCATGCAATAGCCCAAAACTGTTTCTGCGGTAAACATGATGCTTCTGCGAGTCCACTTAAGCGGACTTCCTCCCGCTTCTACGTGTTTTCCCCAACAAGCCACTTTCCGCTTCTGCGGAACCTTTCCCGCGTTTGTGGTTCCGTGTCTGCGACCAGCTGTCCGCTTTTGCGGAATTACACTGGCCAGCCCCAAAATCGCTTCTACGTGCAATATTCCGCTTCTGCGGTCCTCCATCTGCTGAAGCAAAAACCACTGCTGCAATGAATACCAGCAGTTTCAAACACAAAAATTCATCTGTTTCACCCTCCGAAAACATCCCGAGGCCCCCGGGACCTCAACCAAAAATACAAATCCATTCTAAATCATCACACAAACTTGTTCCAATCATAAAATCATACCCTTAAACGCATGAATCATCAAATTAAAGTGGATTCAAGCCTAAGATTCAACCAAAACTTCTGAAACCTACATTCTATCAAAAACCCGACCAAACGATGTCCGAATGACCTAAAAATTTGCAAACAAATCCAAAATCACATAACGAAGCTACTGCAACTGTCAGAATTCCTATTCGACTCCTAGATCAAAAACTCACATATCAACAGGATTTCGCCAAAATTCCAACTTAGCCAATTCAAGCCTATTTCTACACCAGACCTCCAAATTCAATTCCGATCGCTCCCCTACGTCACAAATCACCTCGCGAAGCTTACCGAATCACCAGAATTTGATTCCGAGCCCTCTAACCACATAGTCAACTTCAGGTTGACTTTTCAGAAACAAGCTTCACTCTAAAATGCTATATGCCTTATTTTCAACCTGAATTAATCCGAATTCACCCAATAGACTCTGACACATGTATAGAACATGAAACACCTAATGAGGGGAAAGCGGGGCTGTAACTCACGTGACGACGGACCGGGTAGTCACACATACCAAGTCAAAATGCTGTTTTAGGGACATCAGACACCCTAATCCTCAGCTGATGGTTGCCAGAACTCTTGTCTATCTTTGAGAACACCCTTGCTCCTTGAGATGGTCGAACAAATCATCAATCCTAGGCAGTGGATACTTATTCTTTGTCGTCACTTTGTTTAATTGTTAATAATCAATACACATCCGCATCGAACCATCTTTCTTCTTTACAAATAACACCGGCGTACCCCAAGGAGAAACACTAGGCCTGATAAAGCTGTTCTCTAGCAAGTCCTACAACTGATCCTTTAACTCCTTTAACTCTGGCGGGGCTATGCGATACGGCAGAATAGAAATAGGCCGAGTACCCGGAACCAGATCAATAAAAAAATCAATATCCCTGTCGGGCGACATACCCGGCAGGCCTGAAGGTAACATCCCGAACTTACGAACCACAGGCACAGAATCGATAAAGGAAACCCCCGCACTAGAATCATAACGTAAGCCAAGTAAAACAAACACCCTTTCTCGGCCATACACCTAGCCTTCACATACGATATAGCACTGCGGGTAGAATACTTGTCATGACATGATACGGCGCAAAATAAAATTGAAGCTTCTCTACCATAAGCTAGAACAGTACCTGTACCTCCACCTCTAATATCTTTACCTCCACTTCTCGCATCTCTACCTCCACCTCTAACACCTTTACCTCTACCTCTCGCATCTCTACATCCACCTCTAATACATTTATCTTCACAAAGTCTCCGAAGAAGTAGTTGATCTATCACTGGTCCGTGTTGTTGCTTCGCTGAAGAAGTGGTACATGACCTCGCCATTTGCGATATAACAGAGTAGAAATTCAGTCGGCATTTGAGAAATCAATCGCACGACAAGATAGAACAAATGAGAGGTTTTCCTAACTCAATAGACTCTGAGGAACAAGTACAGACATCTCTGTACCTACCCCTCAAACTCTGCTAAGTTTGTTCATAAGTTGTGAGACCTATGTAACCTAATACTCTGATACCAACTTGTCACAATCCGGATTTCCCACCATCGAAGTCGTGATGGCGCCTACTCGTGGTAGCTAGGCAATCTAATTTAATCAATGTTTCCAATAGTAAACCACCCTGTTATCAATTGATAGCATAAAAAATAATAATAACCATAACTGCGGAAGTCTAATTTTTATAAGTCTGACATAAATACGAAAAACTCAACAACATCCTCTACCCAAGATTTGGTGTCACATACTCAAGAACCACTAAGAACAAACTACATATAAAGGTCTGAAAGAAATATAACAGTTGTCTGTCTCGAAATAATGAGACCACAGTATAAATGAAAAGCATAAGAAGAGACGTCGGGCTTGCGGACGCCTGCAATGCTACCTCAGTCTCGTAATAGTAAGATCCTGCTATTGAACTACTACTGCCGCTGCTCAAAACCTGGACCTGTGAAAAAATGCACAGAAGTGTAGTATTAGCACAACCGACCCCATGTGCTGGTAAGTGCCTAGCCTAACACCGACGAAGTAGTGACGAGGATAGACTGGACACCACATAAACCTGTGCAATTATAAATATACAGCGGAATTGTATACCGATAAATCAATATCATGGGAGGGGGACACATGATGCGGGGAAATACAAATAAACAGTAATGCAGAGCAACAACCCAAAACAGCTTAATTATACAGTAACAAAAGAATAAATATTCAGTCATAACCATATGTCAACAACTGTTGCGGCGTGCAACCCGCTCTATAATTTATCATTTATCATTGTTATGGCGCGCAACCCGCTCCTTAGCATCATTTGTTGCAGCGTGCAACCCGTTCCTCAATATCATTTAACAGTCTGAGTCCCCAAGCAACAACCAAAATCAAGGGACACACAACAAATAAATACATAGCAAACATCCCGGCAAGGGAGTACAATTATCTGTTCAATCATCCCGGAAAAGGAGTACAGTTAATAGTTCAATCAACCCGGCAAGGGAGAATACACATTAAATATTTACATCCCGGCAAGGGAATAATTAGTAACTCTTTCTCTTTCTTTCTTTTCTTACTTCACGATATCACTGGAGCGCAAGCTCCAAGGAATTCTTATGTCATATTCTGTCACAAATGACAATATAATGACATCCCAGTGAGAGAACATAATATTATCTCAATTATCCCGGCAAGGGAATTACCATAACCACATTAGTTCCAACATCTAACTACCACATTAATTCCAACATCTAACAACCGCAGCTATAACCAACCTATTATCTCACTTAACCACCTCAGTTACATCTAACCGATTACCACACCCAACCACCCTATCTATAACTAACCTATTACAATACCACCTCAACAATAACCATAAGTTTTACCTAATGCAAGGAAACATCACCCTAAGAATCCGTAATATCAATTATAATACAACACCAGGGAACCATAACTTAACCATGGCCCACCAAGGAGGCAACATAATGATCTCTCATCTTTCTCACTTTTACTTCACAATTAGTTTGAAGCAATTACTCTAGAGGTCCAGTTATCACTTGTACTTTCATAATTCGTTTTACAACTGGAGCCAACGCTCCTCAATGACACAAGTCATTTCATATACTTCCAATATTTGTATCACAATTCGAGCCAATGCTTATAGGGATCAAATTATCATATTATCATTTACATGTTATTCACAACAGATGGAAATACTCCAATAAACATGGATTTCATAATCAGTTCATGATAATTACATTATAAAGACTCACGGTCATGCTAGATACCAATGTATAGATACTCGTCACCATGCCTATACATCGTACTCAATCACATAGCAATTAGCAAAAAGACTCGAATCCTATTTCTCTCAATCTAGAGTTAGACCAAACACTTACCTCGAAGGTTTACGGCCAACTCAGTCCTCAAGCAATGCCTTTCCTTTCAAATTTCACTCCAATTCAATCGTATCTATACACAATTTATTTAATATCATCAATACTACTCAACAATCCAACCCAATTTCCTAGTTAAAGTCCTTTTAATATTCTGTCCAAAAATTGTAAAACCGACCCCGGGCCCGCTTGGTCAAAACCCGATGTACGAACCAAAATAAATTCACCCATACTCCCATGAGTGTAAATATATAATTTGTTTTAGATTCGACCCCAAATTGGGGTTGAATTACCCATGAAGGAAAAGTGAAGAAAATAAGCGAGATATTACTTACTCAAGTGGTCTTGAAGCTTGGGAGTTTTAATGGCTTCCTAGGGCTTGGAAGAGAAGAGGACTCATATTAAAAAGTGTAAAATCCCGATCTACTGATTCTGTCTCATTTTAAAAAAAAAATCACTGAACGAATTTGTTCAATGCATTCGCAACAGAGGGGTCGCGTTCGCATTGAAGGTAAAACTGATGCATCGCGATCACGAAAATGGGAATGCGATCGCGTTGAAAGAGATATACAGGCTACGCGAACACGTGAGGGAGTGCGTTCACGTTGAAGGAAGTTATATGGGTCAAACTTTAGCCTACGCGATCGTGTGATGTGGTACGCGAACGCATAGAAGGGAGATGCTGGTCTATGCGAACACGGGGATTGATCCGCGAACGCGGTGTGAAAAATATCAAAGTAGTGCGATCGCGTGGCTTCGGCCGCGATCGCGTAGAACAATATGCTAGGCAATAGTTGCAGAAAATCTGTTGCATTTTCAAGTGTAAAACACCCGAACCACCCTCGAAATCACTCCCGAGCCCTCGGGGCTCCCAACAAAACATACACACTAACTCAATATCACCCTATGAACTTGCTCGAGCGATCAAATCACTAAAATAACATCGAATTCAATGAATCAAACCTCAAGACTCATAAATTTCATTTTCAAAGTTTAAAACTTTCAAATTTTCCATTTTTAGTCCGAAACACGTCAAACGACATCCGTTTTTAATCGTACTTTACAGGAAGCGCTTAAATAGTATATATGACTTGTACCGGGCATCGGAACCAAAACACAAGCCCGATACCATAGTCTTTCAATCAATTTTCACTCTCATTCCTTAATAATTTCAAATAAATAATTTAATAGAAAAATTCTTTTACTCAGGTTCTAGACCTCGGATTTCGACTCCGGGCACATGCCCGAGTCCCATATTTTTCTAAGGTCATTTCAGGAACGTCCAATCTAGGGTCCGAATCCGTTTACCAAAAATATTGACCAAAGTCAACTATAATCATATTAATATCACAATTCTTCAAATTTTTCATAGATTCCACATATTTTAACATCAAGACCTTTCAGCTATGCGCTGGACTGCACATGCAAATCGAGGTAATATAAAATGAGGTTTTCAAGGTCTCGAACGCACGAAACAGATGAGGAAAATAGGTGATGACAGTTTGGGTCGTCACAGTAGCTAAATACTTTAGTCTAAGATTTTGATGGAACCTATTAAATGATGAACTTCTCGATTTTGTTCATACAGTTTGCTGGTTAATCTCTATTTGTTCAATTACATGTTTATTGTAGTTAATTGACAGGATCCTCAATTAGATGTGCCTATTTAGTGTGCATAACTCAGGAGATAGTGCATATTTAGGTAATTGTTAACAACACCCCCAAAGTATAAGAGGGATCTATAACTACGGATTTAAACACGAAATTAGGGATAACGAAGCCTTGGGTGTGATCTAAAGTGAGCTGTAATAAACAAAGTCAGCTAGAGTAACTCCGAAGAGTGGGTCTAGTAAATTATCATGATTACTCGTGAGAGAATTTATAGTAAAAAGGGTGCTCACGATTGATAGAGATATTTGGTGAATCTATATGAAACATAACCGGAAGGGATTCCATCAATAGGGGAAATCACTACCTTAGAACATTCTCATTATTGTTTAAAACCCAACATATTTAGTTTACCACTATTATTTATTTACTTTCAATCTTAGTTAGTAGAAATACCATCAAGTATTATTTACAAAATTTGGGAAAATTGATTATAAAGAATTTAGTGATTCCAACAAAGGTAATTGATAGGTTAATTTCTGTGGGATTCGACTCAAAACTTGTAAATCGGATTATATTTGCAACAATCACATTGTCCTTTTTAGAAGGCATAGTTGGGCGTAATCAATGTTAATCTACAAATAATGTAGTTTTAATTTTTAATTATACTGTAATTATAGAGTCCTCTTTCCAACGACACAAGTGGATCATAATTTTGACATGTCATTGGAGAGATATAATTTTTTTAGTTTAAGCGTGCAAAGCTGTAAAAATCAGAATTTCAGAAATTCATCACTGAAATATATATATATATATATATATATATATATATATATATATATATATATATATATATATATTTGAACTGATTTTTATAAATATTCTAGTTTCAGAAATCTTCTTTCTAGCGGCATAAGTAGAGCATGATTTTGACGTGTCTGCACAAAGATATGAGTTTTTTTAATGAGGAAAGACAAAGATATAAAAAAAGAGAACAACTGAGAAGAACTTAATTCAAACCCATATCTATATAAATCTATAAAGAAGCACGCATATGATCACCTTTGAAAGAAATATATTAAATACATACATACATGTAGTTACTAAAAATATAACAAAAGCATAGCTAATCTAGACTTGCAATTTAATAAATAGAGAAGCAAAACATATTAGTAAGACTAAAAAAGTGAATTTAAATACTTGTTCATCTTATAGAACTAATTCAATCAAGGAACAACATCAACCACCAAGTATAATCCCATAAGTGGGGTATGAGAAAGCTAGTATATACATGGCCTTACCCCTATATAGGGGTGTTCAAAACCAATCCAAAATCGAAAATCGAGCCGAACCGAAGTTTAATGGCTTACCGGCAACGGGTTAATAGTAACGAGCAGGGCACAAATTGAATTTTTTTTTATTAACTGATTATCAATTTGATAGTGTAAAATTGTACACCTTTGCATAACAAAAGTATTCTGTTAATACTCTGCTTTGGGACAATGTTCATTTTAATAAACTGTAGCGTACAATTTAGTGATTTACAATATGTTCTACTTTTCTACTCATTATTAGGATTAATGTAGCCAGATCATGATGAGATATTGTTTAGATGTACTATCATGATGTGTTCCATTTCAAAACGAATCATATGTAGTTCATTTTTAATCTCGTGTCTTAGTCTTGTTCAAGGAGTTTAGATAAAGGTCAGGAAAATGTGAAAAGTATGAACTGCATGAATATGTTTTTTTTTACATTCCAATATGTTCTTTTGTGCACTGCGTAATATTATATTCTTCAATTGCTTACTAATTTGGAATTATGAATTCGCAAATAAGAAATTTTATCTGAACTTGTGGTCTCTATTTTAAAATTAAATTATATTGCTTTAGTATATGCTCATGATTATGGAAAAATAATAAGCTTCCACAACAAACAGAGAACCATTTGATATGTATGGATAACTTGTAATGTGCAGCTAACACGAAGTCTTAAATCTTGCCAACGATACCATCTATCTACGAATTTATGCCCTTAAATTGCTGCAAATGCCCCAAAAACGTTATCTTGCTACTATCTTCCATTTTATTATCATTTTTTGTAGCGTACAATATAGGTTGAATAAGGTCGATAAACCGTCTGATAAGATGTAAACCGACACCAATCCGCCCTATATTTTATCAGGTGGATAGCAGATTAATACATTTAAAAGTCGATAACCGTTGAGAGTAAATAACCACCCAATCCGCCCGATAAGCAGTCCTACCCCTACCGTGGAAGGACAGAGAGATTGTTTCTGTTAGAACCGTAGCTAACCAAAAAAAAGGAAATTAATACAGCTCGTTACATGTACATGACAATATAAAGTGTTATTTTCAGTGTGTGTTTTCCCTTAACATATGGCATCTAATTGATAAGTTTCTTTGCAGGTATTCTTACTACTCTAACTGACTACATCATCTACCAAAATCCCAAAGTTAAATAAGCTGCATTGATAGTCCCTTTTAAACTCCTTAACACTGGAATGTGCACAAATGGCTCCCAAATTGCGACACAATATCCACTAATGCAATACAAGTAGTCTGAATGTCCTTTAAACCCCATCTTTATTTCATTCTTCTCCAGATCCCAGCAGTGCAGAAGAATCACCACCAGTAGCAAGAATGGACCCAGTCTGAGTATTAACAGCCATGCAATTATTCTCTGAAATTGGAGAAAGCGCACCTCCATGCAATTCAATTAATAAAGTATTGTTAAAAAATGTACGATGAACAGAACAACATATCCAAATTTGTGAATTAACTAACATAGAAGCAAAACGGATTAGCAAGACACAAAAGTGATTTGTAATACCATTTAATCTCGTAGAACCAAATCAAGAAAGTAGTAATAAAAATTTTATGAAGAACAGAACAACAAATCCAGATTTGCAACTTTAAAAACGGAGAAGCAAAATGAATTACTAAGGAAAACAACAATTTTTAACATATTTTTAACTGTTCGTAGAACAAATTCAATCAAAAAAGTAGGTTTGAAAACTGTACGAAGAATAGAGCAACCTATCCGGATTTGCAACTAAAAAAATAGAGAAGCAAAATAAATTAGTAAGACAAAAAAATTGATTTTTAATACCTTTTCAGCTTGTATAACCAATTCAATCGAGAAAGCTGTGTCTGAATTGTAATGATCTGGGCCTTTTCACATACAAACAACCCTTAATTTTAACTTCTATCATGTTCTAAATTGTTATATCCTTGATGAAATCACTGTGAGTAGCCATAATTGTCAGAATCCCTATGTTTTGTTATATTTTTGATATACATAGAGTATCAGTAGAAGAAATAGAAATGGGCATGTGACGACCTAAAGGGTCACACCTTATTTATCTCTCCTTCCGTGCTTTCGAGGCCTTGAAAATCTCATTTTTAGTTGTCTCGATTTGTGTGCGCAGTCCAGGCAGTAGCCGGAAAGCTTGTATGTGAAATTTTGTGAAAAATGCTAAAATTTGGTACTAAAATGAACAAAGTTGACTTTGGTCAACATCTTGAATAAACGGACCCGGGCCCGTGACTTAAAGGTCCCGTAGGGTCGCTGAAAAAATAGGGACTAGAGCGTATGCCAGGAATTGAAATCCGAGGTCCCGATCCTGAGGAATGAATTTTTAAAAGAAATTGGGCCGACCCAGTTCAATACCCACTTCGTGGGTGTCTGGGGAAGGGAATACTCTAGGCAGCCTTCCCCCTGCTTTGCAGAGAGGTTGATTCGAACCCGCGACCTGACACACCACGGCAAGCAAGCTTACCGCTGAGCCAAGCCGGCCCTTCAAATTTTTAAAAGAAATTGTTTTTCTTAAATTGTTAAGGAAATTTAAAATGAAAGTTTGATTAGAACGTGTTGTATCGTGGTCGTATTTTGGTTCCGGCTCCCGGTACAAGTCTTATATATGGTTTAAGCACTTTTTGTGAAGTTTGGTTGAAATTGGACGTTGTTTGACATGTTTTGGGCTTAAAAATCTAAATTTACATGTTTATGAAGTTTGAAGAAAAACTAGTGATTTTGAGGTACGATTCGTTATTTTTGATGTTATTTTGGCGATTTGATCGCGACAGTAAGTCCGTAGGAGGTTATTGAGGTTGTTTATATATTTGGTTTGGAGTTCCGAGGGCTTGTGTGAGTTTTGGATAGGTGTCGGATTGTATTTCTCTCTTTTGGAAAAATCTGGTATCAACTATCTACAGGATTCACATTTGCAAAGCCAGAGTTCGCAAATGCGAAACCAGCCTAGGCCAACCAAGGTTCGCAAATGCGAAACCAGTCTATGCCGGCCAAGGTTCGCAAATGCGAAGTCAAACTTCGCAAATGCGGTGGTTACTGGATCGCAAATGCGGTGGTTACTGGATCGCAAATACGAAACTCTTTTCGCAAATGCGAAGGTCCTTGGTAGGCATGAGTTCACAAATGTGAACAGTAGTGTCGCATTTCCCAAGCCTGCAGGGTTCACAGTTGCGAACCCTACTTCGCATTTCTCATATCTGAAGCCTAGAAATTTTATACTTAGCCGATTTTTTATCACTTTTCACCATTCTTTCAAAACCCAAACACCATAGGCGAGTTTTCAAGAACAAGTTTCATCCCAAATCATTTGTAAGTCGATTTTTACTCAATTCTTTCCATTTGTAACATCATTTATCACGTTTTTCACTTAATATCAACGATTTTCATGGGTGAAATTGGGGGTTTTGGGTAGAACCTAGGTTTTCTAAAAATTAGGGATTTGAACCTCAATTTGAGGTCTAATTTCAAAAATAATTATATATTTGAGTTTATGGGGGAATGGGTAACCAGATTTTAGTCCAAACCTTGGATTTCGACCACGTAGGCTAGGGGGCAATTTTGGAATATTTGGGAAAAACTTGGGAAATTTATTTTTATGAAATTGATTCTTTTAGTGATTATTAAAGTAATTGAGCAATTTGTGACTAGATTGGAGCGAATAGGAGGCGGAATCGCTGGGTAAAGTGATAGTTGAGGTTTGAGTGGAATTCAAGGCATCGAGGTAAGTGTTTGGCTTAACCCTAGCTTGAGGGATTAGGAGTTGAGTCATAATTTCTACTTGTTTTGCTTGGAGTACGATGTATGAGTATGGTGACGAGTATCCATGTGTTGGTGTCGAGCATGACCGTAAGTCCTAATCTGATAATTTTTCACTCTTGCTTGATCGTATGAAAATTTTGACTAAATATTCATATTATTGGTGTTAAGAAGAAGTTTATTAGGATTGGTTATAGCTGACTCTCCCTTGTCGGGATGTTTGACTTATAGTAATTGTTCCCTTGTCGGAAAGATTATTAAATTGAATGTTCCCTTATCGGGAAGAGTATTAAATTGATTGTTCCCTTGCTGGGCTTGTATTGTGTATTGTGTTGAAAGTAAAGGGAGCGGGTGGTGTGCCTACCACAAGTGATATTGTAATGGGAGCGGGTGGTACGCCTACCACATGATATATTGAAATGGGCACGAGTGGTACACCTACCACATATGATATATTGAAATGGGAGCGGGTGGTATGCCTACCTCAAGATATTGAGAAATGGGATCGGGTTGCATGCTTGTAACAAGATGAGTTGAATATGAAACTTGCCTTCTCTATTCATTATTTTTAGAAGCTAAACTGTAGATGTACTTACCAATATTTGCTTCTAACGGTTACCCATGAAGCATGCTCCCCTTCCTAGTTTAAATTGTTATATTCTTGCTATTTTCCCGTTGCACTTGTATATATATATGCACAAGTTTATGTGATGTCTAGTCTAGTCTCGTCACTACTTCGTCGGGGTTAGGCTAGGAACTTACCAGCACATGGGGTCGGTTGTGCTGATGCTACACTTCTGTGCACTTTTGCACAGATCATAGTGTTGGAGCAGCTTTTGGACAGCATCAGTAGATTGGGAGTACACCTTCAGTCTAGAGACACCGAGGTAGCTGACGTTCGCGGGCCCGAAGTCTCCTCTATTTTTATTTCAGTTTGTTATCCTTTGTACCAAAACAAATAGAGTATAACTTCTTTCAGTCTATTGTATTTAGTAAATCTTAGAAGTTCGTGAGTGTTGCAAAACCAATCTGGGGTAGATTTTTGTATTTGAACTTCTACATTTTATTCAGTTATTTACATTTGAGACTTTCGCTTATATTATTACATGCTTCATTTTATAAAATTGTTGATGTTTGCTAAAAGAGGTAATAAATAATTGGCTTGCCTAGCTCCTAATAGTAGGCGCCATCATGACTCCCAAAGGTGGAAAATCCGGGTCGTGACAAGATGGTATTAGAGCACTAGGTTACATAGGTATCGTAACTCACAAACAAACTTAGTAGAGTGAGGGATCGGTGTGGAGACGTCTGTATTTATCCACCAAAGGCTATAGAGTTAGGAAAAGTTTTACATTTGTTCTTTCTTGTCATGCGATTCTTTTTCTGAATGCTAATCGAATTTCTACTCTGTTCTTTTGTAGATGGCAAGAACACGCGCTTCCTCATCTACTGATCAGTAGTCCGAACCCTAGGCAGCCCCGCTAGGGGAACAGGAAGAGGCCGTGAAAGAGGCTGAGGTAGGGGCACAGCTCAGCCCTAAGCAGCAGCACCAATGGCGGAGCCTCAGGTTGACATTGATGAGGAGGTTCCGGTCCCAGTTGCAGCAGTTCTGGTAGGCCCAGCTCACGTCCCAGACGGATTTATTGCTACCCCAGTTCTTCAGGATGCTTTGGTCCGGTTGGTGGGCCATATAGAGAATGTCACCCGAGTAGGATTGCTTTTTGTAGCACCAGCCACTTCTTAGGCTGGAGAAGGAGCTCCGACTTCTGCTGCACGTACTCCGAAGTAGGTAGTTCCCTAGGGTCAAATTCTAGTAGTTCAACCAGCGATGGCAGTTCAGCCGGGTGTAGTTGCTCAGACCGGCGATAGCGCTACTATGTCTGCATGTTCTTTGTGGAGGCTGGACAGGTTCACCAAGCTCTTCACTACTACATTTAGCGGTGTCTGAGGACCCCCATGATTTCTTTTATAGCTGCCACGAGGTTCTTCGGAGCATAGGCATTGTTGAGTCCAATGGAGTTAATTTTGCTGCATTTTTCCTATCTGGATCCGCCAAGACTTGATGGAGGGATTTCTGTTAAGCTAGACCAGCAGGGTTGTCGTCTTTGACTTGGGATTGGTTTTCAGAGTTGTTCCTGGAGAAGTTTCTCCTTGTTACTCAGGGGAATGCTTACTGGAGGTAGTTTGAGTGACTCCAGCAGGGTTCTATGATGGTCACTCAGTATGAGACCAGGTTTATCGATCTAGATCGCCATGCTCTTGTCATATTCCCCACTGAGAGGGAGAGGGTAAGGAGATTTATGGATGGTTTGATCCAGCCTATTCGTCTCTAGATGGCCAGAGAGGCGGGGAGTGGTATTACTTTTCAAGAGGCGGCTAATACGGCCTGGAGGATTGAGATGGTATTGCCACAGAGGGGTGGTCATAGAGCAGACAGAAGACCCCGTCAGTCAGGCCAATTCAGTGGTGCCTCATCTTGAGGAAAGGATTCTTATGATAGGGGTCAGCCTTTTAGGTACTTCCGGTCTGCCCTCTAGGTTTCTCAGAGTGCCCCAAGTGATCGTGGTTTCCGTGGGCATCATTCTAATCATTAACCATTCAGTGCACCATTAGCTCCCATTAGTGTGCAGCCGCTTCAGAGTTTTCAGGGCCATCCAGTGAGGGCTTGCTTCACTTGTGGCGACACGATCCACATTGCTAGGTATTCCCCTCGATCTTCGAGCAGTTCTCAATAGCAGGGTCCTCGTCTTGTGATTCAGGCACCAGATATTCCACAGGGTGCCCATCCAGCTAGAGGCGAGGTTAGAGGTACTAGAGGTGGAGGCAGAGGTCATAGAGGTGTATCTCAGACCACCAAGGGCAGATGTCACCTAGCAGCAGATCGACCTAGGGATGCAGCTTAGGGTAGTGGGGTCCAGACCTATTGTTATGCTATTCAGGCTAGGCCCGAGGCTAAGTTTTCAGATGTAATCATTACTGTGAGGACGTGATTTTTGCCCTACGTGAGAATTACTCCCAAATTCAAAAATAAAATAGTTTTTGCATTGCGTGGGATTTTCCGTAAATTTTGTGCCATGTCTTAATTACTTATTTGTATCCTTTGTCTATGCTTTTCATTGTTGAATTAATTAAAAAATAAAAAAAAACACAAAAAATATTAGGACTCAATTTTACAATTAGGAATTAATTAGTTTAGATTTTTTTTGTTTTAATTATTTAGGATTTTAAATGAAGAAAACAAAAGAAATTGAAGCAAAATCGATTGGGCCATGTGAGGCCAACCAAACACCAAACCCGCCCAACACCTTGACCTTACCCGGCCCAAACCGCCTTCCCCCCACATTAACTGATCTAGACCGTTGGATTTTTATGATCCAACGGTCGAGATTAAAAGGATAATTTTAAACCCCAAAACCCGGTTTCAGTCCCCCATTCACCAAACAAACCCTTATCCTCCTCTCTTAACCTTAGAGACACCCCAAGCCCTAGCCGCCGTCGAGCCACCGTCCGCCGCCTGCCGGAAATCGCCTCACGGCGGTTTCGGTAGGCCAATGGCCCCCATTTTAACACCATAGAATTCCCTAAACCCCCTCTACACGAATCCCTTAACCACTTGTCTCGAATCACTCCTGAATTCTTCGAATATCCGTTCGAAAATTCGCCAGAATTTGAAAATCACCCCAAAACACCCAAGACTTACACCGAACACTTCCCCGACCTCCCTCTCACCGTAATCAACTTTATTTTTGTTCGAATGTAGCCCTAACTGTTCGAACCCCAAATCAAGATTTCAAGAACCCTAAAAATCCGAACTTTGGGTCTTCGTTTAAATTCAAGGGAAACTGAAGTCTAATAGAAATTAATTGGGATGTTTTCATTTGAAAACATCTCAATTAAAGTCCGTTAGACTCCAAATTCAAGTCCAAGCTCAAACGGCCCGGATTTTGTCTTGATTTTTTTCACTTCAAGGTATTTCCTTTCTTCTTTATTTTCTTATTTATTTATTTATTTATTTGTTAAGTATAGTCGTTTTATAGTTTTCATCTGTCGATCAATTTTCGGATGTTTTTCCTTCTTCTTCCCGCGAAGGCCTTTTATGTGGTCAATTGCTTTTCTGTTTCTTTTTTTTTTGTTCGATTGCGTATGTTGTAGAATGCATTCGCTTTGATTAGCGTCGTCGAATACTTGGTTTCATCTTTGGCCGAGATTTTTGGAATCACTGTTTTATCTATTAATCTGTTATCAATGATACATGTTGTAGTTAGTTTAATTGAATGTCGTTGCTTAATCTCATAGATTTTGTGGTTCGAAATGCCGGACAGCACTAACACTTTTTGAATTAAGCTTGTTTGATTTCTGGTTCAGGAATTCGGATTGGTTATAGCTGTCCTTAATAGAAATTCAGAATCAAACTAATTGGCACTTAATTAAAACACCAAATGGTTGTTTAAAAGGATTAACAGAAAGCCTGACACTCGTTTATGATGTGTGTTACAGCAAGGTTGAAAGGGTTTGTTAGCTGTTTAAATCTTTGAAATAGGCAAGGTTTTGTCTAAATTAGTTCTAAAATGTGAAAAGGGGACTGTTACACTGTCCCAACAGCCTGAAAGAATTAAAAATGGCTAGCTTTAATCTTCAGATTTAGATACCAAGTAGTGGAGGCCAAGAGTTAGTTCTGATTTAGTAATAAAATAGGCTATGCACATGAGAGAAGGTGTTAAGACCTGCTGGACATCAGGATTTTCCAACATTTCTTCTACACTTTAGAGTTTTATATAGCTGAAACCATGCTTAGACAGTAAAAGGTGGGAAAGCAGGGAATAATGTGGGGTTTTGTTTGATTTTAAATAGTTAGGAGGTGCTGCAAGAGGTCTGGGAGTTTTGCTATAAATAGAGGCTTTGAGTGCAGAGTTTAGGACAGAAAAAACACACTCACAAAGAGACATACAGAGATTGAGAGCAACAGAAATACTCACTGGCAAACAGAGAAAAAAAAGGCATACATACACTCACATAGACACAGATACAATCACTGGCAAATAACACACACAAAGAGAGGGATATACACACTGGGGAAAACAGAGAAACAAGGCAGAGAATACACTTTTCTTTTCTGGAACATCTGTCTAAAGCAGAATATAGACAGAATATCTGCTTTTGTTGCTTCAGTTCTATAAACACCTCCAGTTTCTTCACTGAATTCTGTTCTATTTTGCTCCGTTGTTTTCTGGATTCTTCTTCTGGTTTCAAATCATCTTTGGGATTGTTGGTTGTCTTTGGTTCCTGTTTTATCTTGGATTTCTGGTTGGGATTTGCTACTGCTTGTCCTGTTGGTTCGTCTTTGATTTTGTTGCTGCTCACTGTGATGTTACTGATCTCTCTTCCTCCATTTATACTGTCACATTCCAGGTACACATCTTTTGAGCTTGATCATACTTGTACCAGAAATGAATTGGAAATGAATTGGAAGATCACTTTGAATCCTTTGTTTGAAGTCGTTACATAAATGATTTTGTTTAATTACTTATTAAGGACTGTTAGCTAAAATAGATATCGTACAGTTATTCATTAGAAGATTGAAGGTGCATTAGTCTTGTATGTTTACTTAGTTCTTATTTTCATTATATACGAATTGAAACAAAACTTGCTTAGGCTTGTATTTGTAAACTTGGATTATTTTGGACTATTGATAAAAAGTAGATATCAGTTTTTTTTTCATTTCTACTTAATTAGTTTTTTTTCTATATTTTTAGTATACGTTTGGATTTGTGTAAGTAAAACTAGCCAATTCGGATTGAGACTCCCTTTGATATTTTACATAGGTAATTTGTTAAAATCAAGTAGTTTAAGCATGTTCAAGATGTTGGGTTGTTTAAAGTTTAGCTATTAACATAAGATGTTTGGAATCATTTTTCTTTGGATTTTTCTTTACTTTGATTTTTCTTTTGAGGTCTATTTATAATTAAGCAAGCAAGACAAGTTAGCCAATGCTTTTAGATAACAATGTTAGTCGTCTTTAATCATATAATTTTGATTTCGTCAATTAACGTCAAATTGAGGATAGCGAAATCTAAAGTAGACAACCTCACGTCTAAAAAATTAACCAAGGCGAATTATTTCTATGTCGTATATTTTGGTCGATTTTCCATTAGTTCACATCTTTTCATTCAATCTCCGACCATAAGTCAAAAGCTAGGAAATAACACATCATTGGGTACAATTCTTTAATTGGAAATAATTTTAAGAGATACGCTTTTAAATAAATTGATTTTTTTTGGGTTTAGTTTTACAACGGCTTTAAATCGGCATGGTTTCAAATAAGTAATCCGGATACTTTTTTTTATTATTATTTCCTTATCTGTTAAAATCTGAGTCTATATTGTAATTAGTCTTTCTTTGGGTATCGTTTCAAATTAATAGAGCGGTTTTAAAGTTTAATCAGAGCATATAATTTATAAGCATGTATAAAATCATGAATTTTTAGCCATTTATAATAATTGAAGCGATCGTGCTAGAACCACGGGATCTGGGGGTGCCTAACACCTTCCCTCGGGTCAACATAATTCCTTACTTAGAATTTCTGGTTCGCAGACTTCATTTGGAAAGTCGAAAATTTCCTCGATTCGGGATTTAAATAAATCGGTGACTTGGAACACCTTAACTTATTCCAAGTGGCGACTCTGAAATAAATAAAATGATCATGTTTCGAATATTATCACTTAAATTGGAAAAAACTCCCTTACGCTTCTACCCCCGGGTAGCGGGCGCGCCAAAAGGAGGTATGATAATTACAGGTACAGTTTTGGTTTGTGATCGAGATGCTTCGGTACGATTTGATCCATAGTCTACGTATTCATATGTTTCATCTTATTATGCACAATGTTTGGTCATGCGTAGTGATGTTTTGGGTATTCCTGTGTATGTGTCTACGCCGGTGGGTGACTATATCGTGGTCGCCCAAGCCTATCATTTATGTATTGGAGTGACTGGGGGTCTTGAGACTCGTGTAGACTTGTTGCTCTTAGATATGGTTGACTTTGATATCATTTTGGGTATGGACTGGTTATCAACCTATCATGCTATCTTGGACTGCCATGCCAAGACTGTGACCTTAGTGTTGCCCGATATGCCTTGTTTAGAGTGGAGGGGCACTCTAGGTTAAGGGTGTATTCTGGGCCGGTCCCGGGCCTAAACGGGCCTCGCGGTCCCGGTCCTGGCGGTCCCGGTCCTAAACGGTCCCGGGCCTGGCGGTCCCGGTCTTCGCGGTCCCGGTCTTCGTGGGCTTGGTGGGTAAGACCGGCCCGTGACGGGCCTAAGCCCACATGGTCCCGGGCTTGGCGGTCCGGGCCTGGCGGGCTTCGTGGGCTTCGTGGGCTTTTAATAAAAAAAAATTATTTAATAAGTATATATATGTTAACTATATATATGTTAAGTGTATGTATATATATATATATATATATATATATATATATATGTATGTATGTTAAGTATATATATGTTTAGTATTTATATATGTTAAATTTATATATGTTAAGTATATATATATAGTAAGTTTATATAAGTTAAGTATATAAGTTAAGTTTATCTACGTTAACTATATATATATATTAAGTTTATATAAGTTAAGTATATAAGTTAAGTTATTGTATATATATATATATATATATATATATATATATAACTTAACTTATATATATACTTAATATAAGTACTTAATATATATATGTTAAGTATATATATATATATATATATATATATATATATATATATATATATATATATATATATATATATATATATATATATATATGGTAAGTATTATATAAACTTAATATATATATATACTTAACATATATAAACTTAACTTATATATATGTATTAAGTTTATATGTTATGTATATATATAATATATATTATGTATATATATTATATGTATATGTATGAAATAGATATATATATTGTATTAAGAGATAAATCAAAAACTTGTGTAATAATTTTTATTACTAAAAATGACATATCTTTATTAATCTTCTCTCCCCCAATGGAATGAGCACAACAAGGTACTAATACCACCATTAAAAGAAAAAAAAACTAAATAAGATGTGCCAAAGTACAATTTACAACACAATCTACATATCTCTAACAAATCTCATAAATCCTTCAAGATTTGGAGGGGGTTCCGTTGGCGGTGGTGGAAAAGAAGCTTGTTCATCACCACTTCCCGGCGAAGCAGCATCCTCAACAAGCTCTGCAATCATTTCTTCGTAAGCGTCATCCACATCCGGTTGTGATTCTGCAAGTCCAAAGTTTCTTCTTTCCGAGCGGATCCAATCTCTAAATAGCACTGACTTCTCCAAGCTCTCCCTCATAGCTGCTCTATGATCTCCTATTTGAAGTCTTGCTTGACTGAAGGCGCTCTCTGATGCAACTGTTGAAGCTTGAATAGATAATATATCGCGAGCCATCCTTGCAAGAACAGGAAAATGTTTTTCCCGTAACTTCCACCATTCCAAAAGCTCAAAACTCCCGTCTGGATTCTCCTTCTCTAGTCCCTGCGACAAATAAACTTGAAGCTCATTTAGATGGGAAGATTCGTCAAAATTATCTCCTTGAGAACCCCTAAACTCCGTCCAAGATTTAAGTGACTTCAAGCCCGCGGCTCTTTTGGACGACTGTGAAGTAGACGAAGTAGGGGTTGGAACAGTTGGCCTAGAATTTTGTAAGGCTTGTTGGTATGCATTATAAATTATTTGAGTATTAATTTTAATTGATGCTTTTGCATCTGCAAGAGTACCACGTTCTTCTACTGTAAGATCTAAAGCGTTATAAATATTTGTATACCAAAAATGAGGACCTCCTAATTTCATTGTAGGGTTTAAAATTGCCGATACACCATAAATAGGAGGGATAGGGAAAAAATATTTTTTAAATTTTTCTTTCATTGCATTTATAGCAAGTTCATAAATAGGCCCACCCTCGTTATAATCCACAAATAATCCACATAATGCTGCAATATAAACTAGACAATTAGAAATAGTTGGATAATATTGTCCGGAAAATATATTTGTAGCAGTGTGAAAATGTTCTAAAAAATCTATAAGAGTTTTAACATTAGTCCAATCTTGGGTTGTAAGCATTTCATCATCATCCACACCCCCAACCCGAGCATTGAACGTTGCATTAATAGGGTTCCTATATTCGTAAGCAACTACTAAACTTTCGTACATATAATTCCACCTAGTGAGGCAAGGTTTAGGAACCTTTCTTTCTCTAAGGCCATATTCATCACATTTTTTATAATACTCCCTAAGTCTACTTCCTGCGGTTAGAATAAAAAAGCCAATTAAGAGCCATTCTAACCTTTTCAATTTCTACATTTAAAATTCGCATACCATCAACGACAATTAAATGATAAATATGACAAATACATCTAACATGAAATATATTACTAAATGCAGGATTTAATGTGTTTGTAAGAGTGCCTACTGCACTAGTGTTACTAGAAGCATTATCCATAGAAATTGACATTATTTTATCATTAATGCAGAAATATCTACAAATATCACCAACAATGTTAGCGATAAACTTACCTGTGTGACGGGAGTTAATTATTCTATACGCAAGAATGCGTTTTTGCATTATCCACTCCTCGTCAATCCAGTGACTAGTAAGAGTTAGGTAGTCACAATCATTATTACTTCTACCAATATTGGTGGTAATAGAAATTCTATTAGTTATATGACTAAATAAATACCGCAAATATTGTTCGTATTCATGTTTAAATTTATATATATCGGCCTTAACCGTTGCACGAGGCCAACCTTTATAAGTAGGATTAAAAACTTTTCTAATATAATGCACAAAATTAGGATTAGAAGGAAAAGTATACGGTAAACACATAACGGTAACCATCTTTGCTAATTCTTCCCTATCTTTGTTTGGATCGTAATATAATATACCTCCGGTGACAGTGTTTATTCCAGGTTGAACTAGATTAGAACTCGTACTAGCGTTACCCGCTTTTTCTACACTTGTCCCCTCTAGCTGTGCTTTTAATCTGTTATATTTAGCTTTTTCAGTAGGGTGTGTTCTTATGTGTCTAGTCAAAGTACCTGTGCCACTACGCGTATATTCATGAACCAACAATTTCTTACAATTTTTACATTGAGCCTTATTTTGATCTCTTAGTTGAGTAAAAAATTGCCAAACTATTGAGGTTTCTTGGCGTTTAGAAGGTTGTCTATTAAAAGTCGGTGTTTTTACGGGTGGGTGTTGTGGTTCAGTTGGGTTATTAGCCGGACTAGTAGGTGTGTCATCTAAATCCTCTTGGGTTTCATCTACATCATGTTGAGTTTCATCAAAATCCTCTTGGGTTTCATCAAAATCCAATTGCCTATGAAGTTGTAAATTAGGATAAAGAGCAGTCATAATTTCATTATCTAGTTGATCTTCTCGTGAAATATTATGACAAAATTCAGTGTCGCTAAATTGAAAACAGGGATTATCACTATCAAGAATAATTGGACCACTAGGACGGGTAGGTCGGGGAACCGGGGGAAGGTTAGTTGGTTGACGACTACTTTCACCCATTTTAGCTTTTCCCTTAGCACTAAACATTTTTTTCAATGAAAATGCCATTTTATTTATATTTATGCAAACAAAATAACACAAAATATATTCTTAAAAATTAAGAGTTGGAACGACTTTACCGAATTGACGAACAACTTCTTCAAAATTCAAAATTGCAAATTGTTGAAGACTTGAAGACTTAAATACTTCAATTCACCAACTTCACAAAATTTCACAAAATTGGAATAATAATATAAGCAATTGAGAGAGATTGAGAGAGATTAAGATAGATTGATGAATTGGTGAGTTAAAATGAAATAATGAGGGGGTATTTATAGTTGAGAATTGGGAAAAAGTGTAATTATATAAAGTTTGGGGTTATATTAAAGTTTGGGGACCATTTGGCTAAATTTTGATAGCCAAAAACGGCTATTTTTGACCTCCAACGGCTAGTTTTTAAATCTGGCCGTTGGGACATTAAAAAAAAAAAAAAAAAAATTTTTTTTTTTTTTTTTTACCGTTGGGACCGGTTGGGGCCCGCCAGGCCCGCGAAGACCGGCCCAGGACCGCTACCCGGTCCCGGTCTTCGCGGTCCCGGTCTCGCGGTCCTAAGGGTAAGGACCGGCCCGTCACGGGCTTTAGGACCGGTTGAAGACCGGGACCGCGAAGACCGGCCCACCAGGACCGTGGGACCGCCAGGCCCGCGGTCCCGGTCCCGGTCCCGGTCCGGGACCGGCCCAGAATACACCCTTACTCTAGGTTATTCTACCCGCAGGCTTATTTCGTACGTGAAGGCTCAACATATGGTCGAGAAGGGGTGTCTGGCCTATTTGGCCTATGTTCGTAATTCAAGTGCTGAGGTTCCTCCTATAGATTCTGTGCCTATTGTCCGAGAGTTTCCAAATGTTTCCCCTCAGACTAGGGTATGCAACCCGATAGGGACACTAATTTTCTATCTCACCATATCGTATGGCCTCGCCGGAGCTGAATGAGTTAAAGGACCAGTTGCAGGATGTACTAAAGAAGGTTTTTATTAGACCTAGTGTTTCTCCTTGGGGCGCGCTAGTGTTATTTGTTAAGAAAAAGAACGGATCGATGAGGATGTGCATAGATTACTGGCAGTTGAACAAGGTAACAATTAAGAATAGTATCCACCATCGAGGATTGATTATTTGTTCAACCAGATTTAGGGTGCTCGGGTATTTTCCAATATTGACTTGAGATCTGTCTATCATCAGTTGAGGATTAGGGCATCTGATGTCCCTAAGACAACTTTTCATACTCGGTATGGGCATTATGAGTTTTTTGTCATGTCATTTGGGTTGACCAATGCCCTAGCAACATTCATGGAGTTGATGAACCAAAGTGTTCAGGCCATATTTGGTCATGTTCATGATAGTCTTTATTGATGATTTTATGGTGTGCCCCCACAACCAGGAGGAGCACGAGCAATACCTTAGAGTGGTTCTTCAGACTATGAGGCATAGTCAGCTATATGACAAGTTCTCGAAGTGTGAGTTCTGGCTGAGTTCAATAGCATTTCTGGGTTAATGTATCAGTAGAGGGTATTCAGGTAGACCCGAAGAATATTGAGGCGGTCAAAAACTAGCCTAAACTATCATCAGCTACAGAGATTTAGATTTTCTTGGTGTTGGCAGGCTACTACCGTCGGTTTGTGAATGGTTTATTATCTATTACGGCCCTGATGACCAGGTTGACCCGGAAGGGTGCCTAGTTTAGATGGTCGGATGAGTGTGAGGCGATCTTTCATAAGCTCAAAATAGCTTTGACTACGACACCGATGTTGGTTTTGCCCATATGATCAAGGCCTTATACAATTTATTGCGATGCTTTTCCGTATTGGGCTTGGTGCAGTGTTAATGTAGGATGGCAAGGTTATTGCCTATGCTTCGAGGAAATTAAAGATTCATGAGAAGAACTATCCAGTGCATGATTTAGAGTTGGCAGCTATTGTTCATGCCTTGAAGATTTGGAGGCATTATTTGTATGGTGTGGCATTTGAGGTGTTCACTGACCACAAGAGTCTTCAGTACTTGTTCAAGCAAAAGGAGTTGAATTTGAGGCATCAGAGGTGGTTGGAGTTGTTGAAGGATTATGATGTCACCATTTTGTATCATCCGGGGAAGGCCAATGTGGTGGCCGACATTTTGAGTAGGAAGTCGACTAGTATGGGCAGTCTTGCTTATATTCCAGTATGTCAGAGGCCGCTTGCTTTGGATGTTCAGGCCCTAGCCAATCAGTTCATTAGACTGGATGTTTCTAAGCCCAGTCGTGTGTTGGCTTGCATGGTCACTTGTTGTTCATTATTGGAGCGTATCCGTGATCGGCAGTTTGATGACCCCCATTTATGTGTCCTTAGGGACACGATGCAGCATGGAGGTACCCAACAGCTTACCTTAGATGTGGATGGAGTTTTGAGATTGTGGGGGCAAGTTTGCGTGCTCAATATGGATGGACTTCGAGAGTTGATTTTAGAGGAGGCGCATAGTTCCAGGTACTATATATATCTGGGCACCGCAAAGATGTATCAGGACTAGTGGTAGCAGTTTTGGTGGTGTCGGATGAAAAAGGATATTATTGCTTATGTGGCTCATTGTTTGAACTGTCAGTAGGTTAAGTACGAGCATTAGAGGCTTGGTGGTTTATTTCAGAGGATTGAGCTTCCCGAGTAGAAGTGGGAGAGGATCACTATTGACTTTGTTACCAGACTTCCATTGACTCAGAATTAGTTCGATGCAGTTTGGGTTATTATGGATAGGCTGACCAAGTCAGCACATTTAATTCCTATGGCAGTCTCCTATTCATCTAAGAGATTAGTTGAGATTTATATCCGGGAGATTTTTCGCCTTCATGGTGTGCGGAATCTATCAATTCAGACCGGGGTACACAGTTTACCTTGCATTTTTAAGGCGCATTTTAGCGAGAGTTGGGCACACTGGTTGAGTTGAGCACATCATTTCATCCTCAGATGAACGGCCAGTCCGAGCGGACTATTCAGATTTTGGAGGATATGTTTCGGGCTTGTGTTATTGACTTTGGAGGTTCGTGGGATCAGTTCCTGCCTTTAGTGGAGATTGCCTACAACAACAGCTACCAGTCGATCATCTAGATAGCTCTTTATGAGGCTTTATGTGGTAGGCAGTGTCGTTCTCCGATTGGGTGGTTTGAGCCGGGAGAGGCTTGGTTGCTAGGTACTGATTCAGTACAGGAGGCCTTGGACAAGGTCAAGATCATTCAGGATAGGCTTCGTTCAGCTCAGTCCAAACAAAAGAGTTATGCAGATCATAAGGTTTGAGATGAAGCGTTCATGGTTGGTGAGTGAGTATTGCTCCGAGTGTCACCTATAAAGGGTGTGATGAGATTTGGGAAGAAGTGCAAGATTAGCCCTAGATTCGTTGGCCCATTTGAGATTCTTGATCGAGTGGGAAATGTGGCTTATAGACTTGCATTGCCGCCCAACTTATGAGCCGTGTATCTAGTGTTTCATATATCTATGCTTCGGAGGTATCACGGAGATCCAACCCACGTGTTAGACTTTAGTACTGCCCAAATGGACAAGGACTTCTCTTACGAGGAAGAGCCAGTAGCTATTCTGGACTGGCAGGTTCGACAATTGAGATCCAAGAGTTTTCCTTCTTTTCGTGTTCAGTGGAGAGGTCAGCCCCCTAAGAATTCGACCTGGGAGTCCGAGTATGATATGCTGAGCCGTTATCCTTATCTATTTCCCATCTCAGGTACTTCTTTCTTTTGTCTTTTCGAGGATGAATGATTATTTTAGAGGTGGAGAATGTGACGACCCAAAGAGTCATAACCTATTTTCTTTCTTTTTCCATGCTTCTGAGGCCTTTAAAACCTCATTTTTAGTTGCCTTGATTGTGTGTGCAGTCCGGGCGAGTAGTCGGAAAGCTTGTATGTAAAATTTTGTGAAAAATGCTAAAATTTGGTATTAAAATGAGCAAAGTTGACTTAGGTCAACATTTTGGGTAAACGGATACGGACCCGTTATTTGACAATCTCGGAAGGTCGGTAAAAAAATATGGGACTCGGGCGTATGACCAAAATCAAAATCCGAGGTCCCGAGCCCGAGGAATGAATTTTTAAAAGAAATTGTTTTCTGAAATTGTTAAGGAAATTTGAAATGAAAGTTTGATTAGAACGTGTTATATCGGGGCAATATTTTTGTTCTGGCACCCGGTACAAGTGTTATATATGGTTTATGCACTTTCTATGAAGTTTTGTTGAAATTGAACGCCGTTTGACGTGTTTCGGGCTTAAAACTCTAAATTTGAAAGTTTATGAAGTTTGAAGAAAAACTAGTGATTTTGAGGTATGGTTCGTTGTTTTTATGTTATTTTGGAGATCTGATCATGCGAGTAAGTCTGTATGAGGTTATTGAGGTTGTTTGCATATTTGGTTTGGAGCCCCGAGGGCTCGGGTGAGTTTTGGATAAGTGTCGGATTGCATTTCTCACTTTTGGAAAAATCAAGTATCGGCTATCTGCAGGATTCGCATTTGCGACGCCAAAGTTCGCAAATGCGAAGGTCTAGCTATCGTAAATACGAAGGCTGGTTCGCAAATGCGAAACTAGTCTAGGCCGGCCAAGGTTCGCAAATGCGAAGCCAAACCTCGTAAATCCGATGTTCACTGGATTGCAAATGCGAGACCCATTTCGAAAATGTGAAGGTCCCTTGGTAGGCCTGAGTTCGCAAATGCGAACAATAGTGTTGCATTTCCTAAGCCTGCAGGGTTCACAATTGTGAACCCAACTTTGCATTTCCTATATCCGCAACCCAGCAAATTTTATACTTAGCCGAATTCTCATCACTTTTCACCATTCTTTCAAAAAAACACCATAAGCGATTTTTCAAGAACAAGCTTCATCCCAAATTATTTGTAAGTCAATTTTTACTCAATTCTTTCCATCTTTAACATCATTTAACATGTCTTCCACTTAAAATCAATAATTTTCATAGGTGAAATTGGGGGTTTTGGGTAGAACCTAGGTTTTCTAAAAATTGTGGATTTGGACCTCAATTTGACGTTCGATTTCAAAACGAATTGTATATTTGAGTTGTGGGGGAATGGGTAACCAGGTTTTGATCCGAACTCGGGTTTCGACCACGTGGGCCCGAGGGCAATTTTGGAATTTTTGGGAAAAACTTGGAAAATTTATTTTTATGCATTCAAATTGATTCATTTAGTATTTATGAAAGTAA
Organism: Nicotiana noctiflora; assembly: GCA_032618575.1. Lineage (NCBI taxonomy): Eukaryota > Viridiplantae > Streptophyta > Magnoliopsida > Solanales > Solanaceae > Nicotiana > Nicotiana noctiflora. The sequence continues at coordinate 206,569 of JASVEL010007263.1, forward strand.
TTGAGCAATTTGTGACTAGATTAGAGCAGATTGGAGGTGGAATCACGGGGTAAAGCGAAAGTTGAGGTTTGAGTGGAATTCAAGGCATCGAGGTAAGTGTTTGGTTTAACCCTAGCTTGAGAGATTAGGAGTTGAGTCATAATTGCTACTTATTTTGTGTGGAGTACGACCTATGGGCATGGTGACGAATATCCATGCGTCAGTGTCGAGCATGAGCATGAGTCCTAATTTGATAATTGTGCACTCTTGCTTGATCCTATGAAAATTTTGACTGAATATTGATATGATTGGTGTTAAGAAGAAGTTGATTAGGGTTGATTTTAGCTGACTCTCCCTTGTTGGGATGTTTGACTTATTATTATTGCCCCCTTACTGAAAAGAGTATTAAATTGATTGTTTCCTTCCCGGGCTCGTATTGTGTATTGTGTTGAAAGTAAAGGGAGCTGGTGGTATGCCTGCCATAAGTGATATTGAAATGGGAGCGGGTAGTACGCCTACCACATGATATATTTAAATGGGCGCAATTGGTATGCCTACCACATATGATATATTGAATTGGGAGCGGTTGGTACTCCTACTACGAGATATTAAGAAATGGGATCGGGTTACACGCCTACAACGAGATGAGTTGAATATGAAACTTGCCTTGTCTATTCATTATTGTTAGAAGCTAAACTGTAGATGTACTTACCATTATTTCTGATATTTGTTTCTAACTGTTACCCCTGAAGCATGCTCCCCTCCCCAGTTTAAATTGTTATGTTCTTGCTATTTTCGTTTTGCACTCGTATATATATATATATATATATATATATCTGCAGAGGTTTATGTGATGTCTAGGCTAGCCTCGTCACTATTAGATTCTATTTTAGTGATGCAATTAATATGCATGTGCAAGAGTTCAAAGAAGTAAAGAAGAACTATTGAAATGGTTGTGTCGAACAAGAAAGGAAATCAGTCACAAGGGAAGCTACCTGAACAACGCATGGCGTACAAGGAAAGCTACAAATCTATATTAGCAAATCTGGACACAACTACAGGGTCAATAATATACAAAAAATAACTTCTAAAATTCTAAAGAAATGGTCCGGTGCCGCGAACGTTGGCGGTCACCTTGCTCAACTACAATAGTAATACCTTCAATCTGCTAATAACCCGCTACCGCGTGAATAGGACCTGCAACTGCACGCGAGGTGTAGGGAGTAAAGTGAGTACTCCAACTCAATGAGCAATAAAAGTAAATAATTACTGAGCGGCAAGAAATCACGTAAGAGCACTCCATCATGCTATATAGGAAAGTACAACCCTTTGAGAAAATCGTAAAATAGTAAAAATCCTTCAAAAAATATCTGGCTCAATTAAAAACTTCTTTTGAAAATATTCATTTTCCAACAATCAAGCAAATGAATGCGTAATCAGATAGTGCAAGTCTGCACATAAGTCAGCTCCTAGGGCACAACACTCCATTAACAAATAGCACCAGGGTATCTGGTAAACAGTGCAAGAAGTACCATGTATGCCAATGATATGAGAGTGCTCAATGTCATGACATGTAGTACAAACAGGAACCAATGCATGAATGCAATGCAATGCACATGACCGCCGTGGCACGCAGTCCGATCCATTTGAGTATCTGCGCTCACTGTGGGGGTTCAAACTCCGGAGGAGCTCCTACAGCTCAAACGCAATAACAATATCACACTGCCGCAGTGTGTAGCCCGATCCATCCTCGGTCCATAAATGCACATATAACACTGTTGCGGTGTGCAGCCCAATCCATGCTCAGTCCAGAAATGCACATAAGCCATTTGGGCAATATCAAAATAATAGTTCTCAGTTCAAAACGTCACTAATATGTTGTTTAAGTTTTAAAATCTTAGGAAAATGGCTGAATTTTTGAAACAACATTTAAAACCTTGGACTGAGATCAAAATAATATGAAAGTAATGCAAAACAGTGATGTCAATCCCTAAAGGATTCAAATACTCAGCATGAAGCCCAAAACATGGCAATCAACCCATATCATGATAGCATCAAGTAAGGTTCAGACAATTATGCAGTAACATCAACAACCGGGACAGACCAAGCCACAATTCCCAATGGTGCTCTATCCCACGCTCATACCTGGCATGCAAGTCACCACAATACAACACCATGATGTGCAAATCTGGGGTTCCAAACCCTCAGAATATCTTTTACAAGTATTACTCATCTCGAACTGGTGAAATCTCTAGCTCACGATGCCTTTGCCCCTCAAACCGGCCTCCATGTACGTCGTATCTAACCAAAATCAAAGGGAATACATCACAATATGCCAATGGATTAATACCCAACCGGAAACAATCGAAATATAGCAAAAATCTCGAAACTAGCAAAACCCGAGCCTCGAGCCCATTTCTCGAAAAATTACAAAACTTATATTACCGGATTCTTCGTCTCGCCACGAGTCCACACATAACCAGAATTCCCAAATCTGAGCTCAAATGACCTGTCAAATCCTAATTTGAAATATCAAAACTCAATCCCTAGCTTTACCCATTTTTAATGATATTCAACTAATTTCCATGTTAAATCTAATCTAATCTCGTGTATTTAGGCCAAGTAACTTACCTCTAATCATTCCTCCTTGAATCCCTCTTCAAAATCGCCTCAATCGCCACAAAGCTCACTAAAAAATGGTGGAAAATACATAAACCTCGCGGATGGAATATTATAAATCTGGCCAGCCATTACCACACCTGCTATTAAAATATCGTATATGCGGCTCCCGCTTTTGTGGTCGACATGCCACTTCTGCGGAAATTCTCTAAAGCCCCATATACCACTTCTGCGGAAGAAATCCCCTTAGGATTAATGTTTCTTCTACGGCCTCTACTTCACACCTGTGACCTCGCTTTTGCGGTCTATATTCCGCAGAAGCGGAAATACCAGAAGCAGCAATAATTTTCCTTTTTCACAAGTTCAAAACTTCCCGTTAGCCATCCGAAATCACTCCGAGGCCCCCGGGACCTCAATTAAAATTACCAACATATCCCATAGCATCATTAAAACTTTTTCCAATCATCAAAACCCATCAAACAACGCTAAAACCATCAAATAACATCGGATTCAAGCCTAAGTTCTTCAAAAAATTCTGAAACTCACATTCGATCAAAAACCCAACCAAATCACCTTCGAATCATCTGAAATTTTACACACATATCCAATATCACATAACGAAGCTACTGCAACTCTCGTAATTCCATTCCTACCTCGGATCAAAATCTCACCTATCAACCGAATTTTGCCAAAATACTAACTTCGCCAATTCAAGCCTAATTCTACACCGGGCCTCTAAAATCACTTCTGACCATTCTCCTAAGTCAAAAATTATCCACCAAAGCTAACCGAATACCAGAAATCACATCCGAACCTTCTAACTTATAAGTCAATGCCCGGTTGACTTTTCCAACTTAAGCATTGCTTAAAGAGACTAAGTGTCTCGTTTTCTATCAAAACCAACCCAAATCAACTCTAACACACCAGACACTGATAATAAAACATGAAGAAGAATAAAATGGGGGAGACGGAGCAGTGACACATGAGACGACGAATCAGGTCGTCACATATGTGGTGTGTTAAAGTTGATTTAAATTGGTTTTGATAAGAAATGAGACACTTAGTCTCTTTAAGGAGGGCTTAAGTTGGAAAAGTCAACCAGATATTGAATAATGAGTTAGCAGACACATATGTGATTTCTGGTGATTCTTTTAGCTTCAGGAAGTGATTTGCGACTTAGGAGTACGATCGAAATTGATTTTGGAGGTCCGAGTAGAATTAGGGTTAAATTGGCGAAGTTAGTATTTTGGCGAATTCTCGTTGATATGTGAGATTCTGATCTGAGGCTCAGAATAGAATTCCGAGAGTTTTAGTAGCTTCGTTAGGCGATTTTAGTTATGTGTGCAAAATATTAGGTCATTAGGACGTCGTTTCATCGAGTTTTTGATCGAATGTGTGTTTTGAAAGTTTTTGAAGAATTTAGGCTTGGATTTGATGTGATTTGATGGTTTAACCGTTAATTGTGGTGTTTTTATAATTGGAAAAAGTTTGAATAATGTTTTAGGTCGTATTGATATTTTTGGTTGAGGTCCTGGGGGCCTCGGGGTGATTTTGAATGGTTAACGGGAAGGTTTGAACTTATGAAATGGGAAAAATGTTGCTGCTTCTGGTATTTCTGGTTTTGCGCAATTTGGACCACAGAAGCGAGGCCGCTTAAGCGATAGTGCAGTTGCAGTAGCGAAATCACCTATGCAATGTGTTGACCGCAAAAGCGGTTTGGTTCGAGAGTGGAATTTCCGCAAGGGCGGAAGAAAATGCCCAGAAGCGGGAAGGGGATCACATAAGCGATAGTGTTGGGCTGAATATTAAATATTCCCCCCACGAGTTAGCTATTATTTTTCTCCATTGTTGAGCATCTTGAGAGCTTTTTGGAAGCAATTGAAGAGGATTTCAATTGGAGTTTATTGGAGGTAAGATTTTTGAGTTAGAAACATGATTATTATATGAAATTAACCTAGAAATGCATGGAATTAAGCCAAAAATTGATGAACTAGGGCTTGAGATTTTGAGATTTAATTTGGGATTTAAGGGAGCAGTTGAACTCCGATGTTGGTAAATTTGATATGTATAGACTAGTGGTGAGATGAGGAATCAAGTAATATGAATTTTATAATTTTTCGGGAAGTGGGCCCGGGGCTCGGGTTTTGCTAGTTTTGAGTTTTCTACTATTTTTCGTTTGTTTTCGATTGGGTATTGTTCCCTTAGAATATTGTGATGTATTCACTCTGATTTTGGTTAGATTTGATGCACGTGGAGGCCGAATTTTAGGGGCAAACGCGCCGCACGCTAGAGATTTTGCCAGTTCGAGGTGAGTAATGATTATAAATGATATCTTGAGGGTTTGAAACCACAGATTTGCACCCATAGTGGTATATTAAGATGACTTACACGCCGGATAGAAAGCGTGTGGTAGAGCACCGTTAGGGATTGTGACTTGGTCCATCTCGGTTATTGATTTTACTGCGTATTTGGGGTAGAGCACCATTGGAGATTGTGACTTGGTCCGTCCCTGGTTGTTGATTTTACCACGTATTTTACTATGATTTGTTACTTTTCACTATGACTTGGGATTATTGCCATATTTGGGGCTTATTGCCGACTGTTTGAACTCTTTATGAGTTGTCATCACTGTATTCCTCACTATTTAAAATATTATTTGAACTCAGTCCGTTGGAATTAAACTGTTTCATGAACTTAGCTATATTTTACTCAAACTTGGAGTTTTAACTGGTATTTGAACTATTGTTTGAGCTGAGTACTATTGTTTTACTAATGCCCGAGGGGCTTTCGATTATAGTTGGGCTGATTGAGGCCGAGGGTCATGTATGAGGATATGATGAGTGACCTGAGGAGGCTTTCAGGCCTTGAGTGATATTTGAGGAGGCTTTCAGGCCTCGAGTGATATGAGAGGAGACTTTCAGGCCTCGAGTGATATGTGAGGAGCTTTCAGAACTCGAGTGATATGTGAGGAGGATTTCAGGCCTCGAGTGATATATGAGGAGGCTTTCAGGCCTCGAGCGATATATGAGGAGGCTTTTAGGCCTCGAGCGATATATGAGGAAGCTTTCAGGCCTCGAGTGTATTGTGATCACGCTTTCAGGCCTCATATTTATATGTTCAAGCCTTATTGATAGCGTTTGGGCTGTAGGAGCCCCTCCGGAATCTGCATACCCACAGTGAGCGCGGGTACCCATGTGATTGAGAGTGAGCCCGAGGGGTTGATGTTGTACTGTGTGACTGATACTGAGCCCGAGGGGCTGATTTTGTTCTGAGTGATGTGATACTACGAGGGGATGATACTGTATTGAGCTATTGATATTGAGCCCGAGGGGCTGGTACTGTTTTGAGCTATACCCGAGAGGCGAACTTTCATGTGCTCACCTTGCATACTTATTTGCATTTTCACCTGCTATACTGTGGTATTTGTGCCCCAGGGGCAGATTTTCTGTGCTAATCAGCACTAACTACTTTGAACAGTTTTCGTAACTATTGAAAAGATCATTTTCAAAAGAGATTTGAACTGAGCCTTTCACACCTCCTTTTTCACTACACCCACGAGGGCGTAAAAGAGTTTTTCCAATTAAAGGACAATCAGAACAGGAATTATTATTACAATTCATAGTCGCCACTTGGGAGATTAATAGTGTCCCAAGTCACCGGTTGAATCCCGAACCGAAGAAACTATGACTCTATTAACAGTCCGCGAACTAGAAATCCAAGTAAGGAATTTTGTTAACCTGAGAGAAGGTTTTAGGCATTTCCCGATTCCGTTGTTCTAGCACGGTCACTCAACTGTTATATTTGATGTTATATGATTTCAAAACATGTTCTACCTTATGCGCCTTTTATTAGTAACCCGCTTTTATCTTTATTTTAATAAGAACTGCAACGTTGTAAAAATGTGTTTCGAACCACATCGCACCAGTGCACCTGTGGATTTTGACACATTTTGACTTCGTTGAGATTTAGATTTGGGTCACATAAATGTGCACCCGTACTTAGGAAGGTAATATTATTAAAGTACGCGCCTAAAGCAACTAAGCGTTTATACTTTGCGAGGGTCATGGAATTTGCTAAGTCGAATTTTAAGGCGCAATACGAGATTAATTAAATAAGGGCCATGCATTTGTCATTTTTGTTCGGCACGGCGCACCTCGACTCTAATCTAAAGAAAAAGAGTTCAAATTATATTTAGAGGACAAGAAATATATTTGTTGTCTAATATGACACGCCCCAAACTATGGATATTCAGAATTTTCCTAAACTAACTTTGAGATTAATGCAAGGTTATGAGATGTAGAAGTCATTAAGTAAAGTTACGAGAAAGGAAACAAAAAGAAAAACAGATGACTAGCAAGATTAAGCTCACGCATGATTATTCATCATGAAAGCTAAAACTCTTTACGAATGATTAAATTCAATTCCATATTTATGGCCTCAATAATCATACCCAAAACTGATCGTGCCAACTCAATGCATTCATCTCATCTTATACGTGAGTGACAACCATTCCCTACGGAGGACCCCTCTTTGCTTCACACTACAATTCCAATTCCAAAATCAAGATCTAATTGAATAGGTCGTACACCATCAAGAGTGACAACAAATTCTACCTAGCCAAGGGTATAAAGGAGGGGCTAGCAACTAAAAAAACTGCAAAATGCAACAAAGAAGTATATAATTGTACATTACCTAAACATGACTGAATACACTATTGTTTCATACAACAAAATGATTCAAATAAAAGATCACATGAGCAAGCTTTGAAAACATAGACTATTATTCATCCACCATTATCGAACATAACTACAAAAACTTCTATTTGAACCTCTTAAGTCACACAAGTGCAAGGCATACTTGAAAATTAAACAAAAAGCAAATATGAGAGAACTTCAAGCTGTAACAGCAGCTTAGTCCACCAGACAATAACAGTATTCGATTTTCAGACCATTTTTGAACCAAGACGAACCATAAATTCCTTTTGAAAGCTTTAAGCTACTCCTAACAATCAACTTAGAGAACAATTCTCTGCATTTTTTTGAAAGTTGAAGTAAGGCAGAAAAGATTGCTATCCTCTTCAGAATATTTAGGCTTTAGATGCAGAGATTGTTGTTATCAAATTCCTCAGGCATTTCCAAATGTCGCCCCCCCCCCCCCTTTTTGTGTGTTTTTAATATGATGGGGTCTTGACTGGGGGAGTAGTTTTGGGGGAAAAATAGTTTTGGGGAAGGTCTTTTGGAGGAAAAATATTTTGGGGAAATATCTTTTTGGGGGAAAATATTTTGGGGAAGTTCTTTTGGGGGGAAAATATTTTGGGGGAATTTTGTTTTTGGGAAGGTCTCATGTGAGGGAAGCTTCCAATTCTTCTTTTTATTCCTAATTTTTCTTTCATCTTTTTTTATTAAAAATCCTAGAATTAAAAACCTAAATTATCTAAAATTATACTAGTTATAAAAATTATAAAAGCTACTTAATCCTAAATTAAAAAAGAAAAATCAACAAAAGGAAGAGGTGTAAAAATAAAATATCTTTTTGATTTTAAATTTGTATGAAAACCGAATGACTTCCGATAAAGTCTAAATGCTATGCAAGATATTTTTTGGTATGTATTATTTTAATTTTAAAATTTAAAATGCATGAAATGCAACTAAATAAAGAAAAATTCCTAAAAGTCGATAAAAATTATTTTGATCAATTTTTAGGAGTTATCTTCATGTAGGGTAAAATCATGTGCTCACAGGGCCGTAACATTTCTAAAAAAATTCACTGATTTCATGATTTTTTTCAAAGATTGTACCTAGCTTCTGTATAGCATATTGGTTGCCTTACGTGATTTCTTTCCGCTTAGTTATTATTTACTTTTATTGCTCACTGAGTTGGAGTACTCACTTTACTTTCTGTACCTTGCGTTCAGTTGCAGGTATCGTTCACTCGATAGTGGGTTATTAGCTGATTGAAGGTATTACTATTGTAGCTGGGCAAGGTGACTGCTAGCATTCGCGGCACCGGACTTCGTCTTTTGAATTCAGATTTTATTTTGTATATTATTGACCCTGTAGCTGTGTTCGGACTTCTTTAGATGCTCGTGACTTGTGATACCCAGGTCGGGTTGTGTTGGCTTATAAATATCGGTTATTATTATCGTTGAGTTGTCTATATCTATTTATTTATATTTAATCATTGTTAAAGAGACGAATTGGGGTTAGTTGGCTGGCCTTGTTTTCACGAGAGGCACCATCGCGATCGGGTTTAAAAATTGGGTCGTGACATTATGATATTTAATATTTCAAAGTCAATTAAAATTTTATCTTACTAAATTATTATTTTTAATTTGTAACAATAAATTTGTGATAATATCAATATCAACATTACGATTGTGGCAATGCCAATTCACGTTATAAAAGAGAACATAAGTCTTCTTTTTAATTAAGTAAAATTCAATCAGTTGAGCTCAAGTACCATGTCAGTAATATTACTAACAATTAATTTTAATTAATTAACTATAATTTTATATAGTAACTCAATAAAATATCATAAAATATGCATAAAATTAAAATTAAATATTTTAAACACTATTGTAATGATTTTATGTGCCCTTCAAAATTCCATAAAATATTAATGAACTTTATAGCTTTTGAGAATTGTATTACACTACAAAATACTTCATGTTAGATAAAATAGGAATCAACATTAATTCTCTACCTTAATTTTTTTCGCAATCATTGTTTTCTTTCAAGAATAAACTTAGTGTGACGACCCAAAGGGTCACCACATGTTTTCTCTTTTATTCCATGCTTCCGAGGCCTTAAAACCCTCATTTTTACTTGCCTCAATTTGCATGCACAGTCCAGGCGTGTAGCCAGAAAGCTTATATGTTAAATTTTGTGACAAATTTCAAAATGTAGCTTTAAAATGATTAAAGTTGACCTTAATCAAAATTTTGGATAAATAGACTCGGACAAGTGATTGAACAGTCCCAGAAGGTCCGTAGAAATATATGGGACTCGGACGTATGCTCGAAATCGAAATCTGAGGTCCCAAGCCCGAGAAATGAATTTTTAAAAGAAATTATTTTTCTGAAATTTATTTGGAAATTTGAAATGAAATGGATTAGAAAGCGTTAGTATCGGGCCCGTATTCTGTTTAGTGTTTCGGATCTAAAACTCTAAAAATAAAACTCTAAATATTTTAAACACTATTGTAATGATTTTATGTGCCCTTCAAAATTCCATAAAATATTAATGAACTTTATAGCTTTTGAGAATTGTATTACACTACAAAATACTTCATGTTAGATAAAATAGGAATCAACATTAACTCTCTACCTTAATTTTTTTGGCAATCATTGTTTTCTTTCAAGAATAAACTTAGTGTGACGACCCAAAGGGTCACCACATGTTTTCTCTTTCATTTCATGCTTCCGAGGCCTTAAAAACCTCATTTTTACTTGCCTCAATTTGCATGCACAGTCCAGGCGTGTAGCCAGAAAGCTTATATCTTAAATTTTATGATAAATTTCAAAATGTAGCTTTAAATTGATTAAAGTTGACCTTAATCAAAATTTTGGATAAACAGACTCGGACAAGTGATTGAACAGTCCCAGAAGGTCCGTAGAAATATATGGGATTCGGACGTATGCTCGGAATCAAAATCTGAGGTCCCAAGCCCGAGAAATAAATTTTTAAAAGAAATTATTTTTCTGAAATTTATTTGGAAATTTGAAATGAAATGGATTAGAAAGCGTTAGTATCAGGCCCGTATTTTGTTTAGTGTTTCGGATCTAAAACTCTAAAAATAAAACTCTAAATATTTTAAACACTATTGTAATGATTTTATGTGCCCTTCAAAATTCCATAAAATATTAATGAACTTTATAGCTTTTGAGAATTGTATTACACTACAAAATACTTCATGTTAGATAAAATAGGAATCAACATTAATCCTCTACCTTAATGTTTTTGGCAATCATTGTTTTTTTTTCAAGAATAAACTTAGTGTGACGACCCAAAGGGTCACCACATGTTTTCTCTTTCATTCCATGCTTCCGAGGCCTTAAAAACCTCATTTTTACTTGCCTCAATTTGCATGCACAGTCCAGGCATGTAGCCAGAAAGCTTATATGTTAAATTTTGTGATAAATTTCAAAATGTAGCTTTAAAATGATTAAAGTTGACCTTAATCAAAATTTTGGATAAACAGACTCGGACAAGTGATTGAACAGTCCCAGAAGGTCCGTAGAAATATATGGGACTCAGACATATGCTCGGAATCGAAATCTGAGGTCCCAAGCCCGAGAAATAAATTTTTAAAAGAAATTATTTTTATTAAATTTATTTGGAAATTTGAAATGAAATGGATTAGAAAGCGTTAGTATCGGGCCCGTATTTTGTTTCCGGTGCCCGGTACAGGTCTTATATGTGATTTAAGTAGTTCTTATGAAATTTGATTGAAATCGGACATTATTTGATGTATTTCGGATCTAAAACTCTAAAAATAAAAGTTTATGAAGTTTGATGAAAAAGTAATGATTTTGAGGTTTGATTCATCGTTTATGATGTTCTTTTGGCGATTTAATCGCACGGTTGAGTTCGTATGAGGTTTTTGAGTTAGTGTGTGTGTTTGGTTAGAAGCCCCGAGGGCTCGAAAGTGTTTCGAAGGTGGTTCGGGGTGTTTTGAACTTAGTAGAAAGTTGCATAAAAATCTGGTATTTTTGCACAGGGATTTCCTACTTTGCGTTCGCACTCTTCCCCTCGCGTTCGCGTAGCTCTGTGTCTTCCTTCTTCGCGTTCGCGTCTTGAAGCCCGAGATCATGTTATCCAAATTCAGGACCCCAGTTGTTTCCTCTTCGCGTTCGCGTCAAACTGTCTGCGAACACGTAGCCCTGCAACCTTACTCAACGCATTTGTGTGGCCCCTCTTGCGTTCGCGTATTACAAAGTCATGGACCTAGCCCTTTCCCCTTCTACGCGTTCGCGATATGCCTTCCGCGAACGCGATGCTACCATGTCTTCCTTCTCCCCGAATGCGACCCTTATGTCGCGATCGCGTAGGGCAAATATGCCCGACTATTATTTTAAGTTTAGAAACAGAATAGAGCGGGTTTTCTTCAAATTTCTCACGAACTCTCTTCTCGCCGAAGCTCTAGGAATCCATTGAAGCCCCCATTCTTCAAGACCACTTGGGTAATTAAATTCCCATCCATTTCCTTCATTTTCCTTCATTAATTAGTGAGTTTCTAAGCCTAAATCATGTAATCTAGGGTTGAAAAGGGGTAGAGTTAGGGCTTTTCAATTTTCTTTGATTTAGACCTCGTTTTGGGGTTGAATTTGCAAACAAATTGTATGTTCGGGCTCGTGGGAAAATGAGTGATATTGAATTGGTTCGAACATCGTATTTTGACCAAGCGGGCCCGGGGTCAATTTTGGAATTTTTGGAAGAAAGGTTGGAAATCTATATTTAGGCATTGGGTTTGATTTGTTTAGCCATTATTGATATTATAAAGTCGTTATTTCATAGATTTGATTGAGTTGGAGCCGAATTCGAAAGGGAAAGTGATCGTTGTGGATTGATTTAGCCGTAGAGGTTGAGGTAAGTGTTTGGTAAAACTTTGGCTTGAGGTAATAGGAGTAGAGTCTTATTTGCTAATTGCTATTTGGCGAGTACGGCATATAGGCATGGTAACGAGTATCTATACACTAGTGTCGAACAAGACCATGAGTCCTGAATTACTAAATTATTGAATTCTTGATTGTTGTTTATGAGGACTTGGTTGGAAATTTTTAACACTGAGCCAGTAATTGTTGAGACTGAGTATTGATTCAATTGTGTTAAGTAGACATTGAATAAGTTTGGTTATATCTGGATCTCCTTTACCGAGATAGTTTATTAATTTAACTTGTTCCCTTGCTGGGATAGCTTACTTGCAGTTAGTAGGGAGCACTGGAGAGGAGGAGAAGAGAGCGAACAATGTGAGATATAAGGTTGCTAGGAGGGAGGCGAATATGGTAGTTACGGAGGCTAAGACAACAGCTTTTGCTCGTCCACGTGAACGTGATGCCTTGACCTATTCAAATCTTCATGAACGAGTCCCTTTTCATGCGAACGCGAAGGGTAATTTTGCCCGGTTATTTTTAAAAGCCTAAAACATAACACTTACAAGATTTTTACCTCATTTCTCAAACTCTCTCTTCTCCAACATCACATAGGCGATTTTTAAAGATTTTCTTCACCAGATCTCTTTGCGTAAGTATTATTTAACTCGTTTTCTTTATTTTCCATCAAAATCTCTTGAATTGCTAGACCTAAAACATGTAATATATGGTGTAAATTGGGGAAATTGGGTATAACTAGGGCTTTGGAAATTTTGGGTGATTCAACCTAAATTTGGGGTCGAATATTGAAATCAAATTATTTATTAACTCGTGGGGTTATGGGTGATTGGATTTTGGTCCGAGCCTCGTGTTTGGGCCATGTGGGCCTGCTGTCGGATTTTGCTATTTTTGGAAGAAGGATGGGAATTTCATTTCTAAGCTATGGGATTATATTTTTGAGCTCTTATTGATACTATTGAACCGAATTGTGCCTAGATATTATTGTTTCGGAGTCGGATTCTAAAGGAAAAGCGGTTTTAGAGCCTCGGTTGCTATTTTCGGATCAAGGAAAGTGTTTGTTCTAATTTTGGCTTGAGGGATTAGGATTAGGATGTTATTTGCTATTTTCTAAATGTGAAGTATGGTGTATAGGCATGGTGATGGTTATCTACGCACCAGAGTCTAGCATGACCGTGCGTCTTATATGTGTTGGATTCGGATTTAATGTTACATTTTTCTTGTTTGGGTTAGTGAGCATAATGTAATGTGAATAGTTGAGGAAAGTTGTGATTGATTTGGCTTTTGGAGCATTAGCTCGGACTAGAAATTGGTACTCGAGGAATAGGTGATTAAAAATGGATCGCGTAGCGACTAGTCCCTTGCCGGGACGTATGTATTTATTGTATTCTCCCTTGCCGGGATGATTGAACTTTTCTTTGTATTCCCTTGTCGGGATTTTCTTGTAATTGTTGATACTTCCCTCGCACTTGAGTTGTGAACGTTGTATGGGTGAGTTCTTGGTATTAAATGTTGAGAATCGGGTTGTATGCCGTAACAATGTTGATAAATATTGAGGATCGGGTTGCATGCCACAACGGTATTGATTGTTGATGATCGGGTTGCACGCCACAACGGTGATATATATTGAGGATCAGGTTGCATGCCACAATGAGTATAGACTGAGTGTATTGTATTCATATGTAGAGACTTCTTGTGTTTTCCTTATCAGTGTTATTGTTCAGCTTCACTTCTTCACTAATGATTTCTATATTTAAGCTGTAGTATCCCATAGCATGTCCCCCTCCTTTTTCCACTGCTTAAATTAGTGTATTTCCTGTTATTGCACATATATCTATACGTGTTATTTGTAGTAGGTTCTATCTATCCTCGTCACTACCTCGCCGGGGTTAGGCCAGGCACTTACCAGCACATGGGGTCGGTTGTGTTGATGCTACACTCTATGCATTTCTTTTGCAAAGATCAGAACGCAGCTTTCGGATCGCAACAGTATTAGACTGGGAGCAGGCCTTCGGTCCAGGGAGTCTTGAGGTAGCGTCACCGACGTCCGCGTGCCCAGAGTCTCTTCTATTTTTATTCAGTTTGTTAGCTTTTGTATTGAAACATACTATTATGATTTCCTTCAGACGGTTGTATTAGTAATCTTAGAAGTTCATGAGTTAGTGACACCAGGTTCTGGGTAGAGATATGTTTCAAACTTCCACATTTTTGTTTTCATTTTATTTAAGTTTATAGTCTTCCGCTCTCATTTAATTGAATTTTATTTATTTATATTGTAATGTTAAAGATTGGTTGGCCTAGATCTATTACTAGGCACCATCACGACTCCCGGAGGTGGGAATCTGGATCATGACAAGTTGGTATCAGAGCTCTAGGTTGCATAGGTCTCGCTACTCATGGACAAACTAGGTAGAGTCTAACGGATCGGTATGGAAACATCTGTATTTATCCCCTAGAGGCTACAGAGTTAGGAAAAATTTCACTTTTATTCTTTCTTATCGTGCGTTTCTGTTTCTCAAATACTAATTGTCCTTCTACTCTGTTCTTTCACAGATGGCAAGAACACGTTCTTCTTCTTCTATCGCGCAGCAGCCCGAGCCCCCAGCAACAACAGCTCGTGCGAGGGGTAGAGGCCGAGGCCGTGCCCGAGGTCGAGGTAAGAGCAGAGCTCAGCCCCAGGCGGCAGGTCCAGAGGTGGAGCCTCATATTGACTAAGATGAAGACGTTCTAGCCCCAGCAACTCTAGTGGGCCTAGCTCAGGTCCTAGGAGGGGTCATGTTTACCCCGGATCTTCAGCATGCTCTAGTCAGATGGCAGGCTTTATGTATAGTGTCACTAGAGCGGGTTTGCTTCCAGTAGCACCAGCCACTTCTTAGGCTAGAGGAGGTGGTTCAGACTCTTGCTACACGTACTTCGGAGCAGGTAACTCACCGAACTCAAGTCTTAGTGGTTTACCCGGCAGCGGCAGCTCAGACAGGTATTATAGCTCAGGCCGCCGATGGAGCGGCTATGTCTTCAGATGCTTTGTGAAGGCTTGATCGGTTCTCCAAGCTCTTCACCACCACTTTCAGCGGTGCTTCATCAGAGGATCCCCAAGATTTTCTATTCAGTTGTAATGAGATTCTGAGGACTTTGGGTATAGTGGAGACCAACGGGGTCAATTTTTTGCACCTTCCGGATTGCATGATCTGCCAAGACTTGGTGGAGAGATTTTTGTCTATCTAGACCAGCAGGGTCTCCAGCTGTGACATGGGATCAGTTCGTAGAGTTGTTCTTGGCGAATTTTCTCCCCGTCACTCAACGGAAGGCACTTCGTAGGTAGTTTGACCGCCTCCAGTAGGGCTCCATGATAGTTACACAGTACGAGACCAGATTTGTTGACTTGGCACGCCATGCACTTGTGATACTCCCTATAGAATGGGAGAGGGTTCGGAGATTCATTAATGGATTGATTCAGTCGATCCGTCTCCAGATGACCATGGGAGTTAGTAGTGATATTTCCTTTCAAGGGGCAGACAATGCGGCCCGTAGATTTGAGATGGCCAACACACGGGGAGGTGGTCAGATGTCAGACAAGAGGCCGCGTCATTCTAGTAGATTTAGTGGTAACTTATCTGGAGGTAGGGATTCCTATGGTAGGGGTCATTCATCGAGGCCCTTTCAGTCAGCTCTTCTGGCTTCTCATGGTACTCCAGGCAGTAGTAGTTCCCAGCAGTATCATTCAGATCAGCAGCCTATCAATGCAGCCCCACTTTAGAGCTTTCGAGGAGGTCATTCAGGGCGGCAGTGTTAGTCCCAGTTTTCTCAATTGCCACATTCAGCTGGGTGTTATAAGTGGGGAGATCTTAGTCACATTAGGAGATATTTCCCGAGGTTGAGAGGTGCTCGGTCATAGCACCAGGGCCCTCATCCCATAATTCAGGCAGCAAGTGATCTATCGGCCGCCCAGCCAGCTAGAGGCGGGGGTAGAGGCCATAGAGGTGGAGGTAGAGAGAATAGAGGTGCAGCTCAGACCGGCAGCGGTAGAGGAAAACCAATGTCACACCTCCGTTTTTCCACACAACGTAAATGTGCCACTGTTTACTACTACACCCCGGGAAGGGATATAATAATAATCAGGGAAGGAGTTTTTCCGCTTAAAGGACAGTCGGAACGGGATCAATTTATTTAATTTTTCAGAGTCGCCACTTGGGAAAATAATGGTGTCCCAAGTCACCGGTTTAATCCCGAACCGAGTAAATTTATGACTATGTATTACAGTCTGCGAAACTAGAAACCTGGATAAGGAATTTTGTTAACCCGAGAGAAGGTGTTAGGCACTCCCAGATTCCGTGGTTTTAGCACGGTCGCTCAACTGCAATTTTTTTTATCCGATTTCTTTATATATTTTAATTATGTGCTTTTATGTTCCGCTTTTCAATTTTAGAAGAATCGCGACGTCACGAAAACACATTTTGAGTCAAACCGCAACCGGTACGCCTGTGACTTTAGTGCTTTTCGGCTTCGCCGCGATTTATGATTTGAGTTGCACCAAGTGCACACTCGTATTAAGAAAGGTATATTTATTAAATCGTGCCTAATAAGTGTCTAACGCCTTTAAATCTTTTGGGAGAGGTTATGGAATTCGCTATTAACATTCCCGAATCTATTATATATTTTATCAATTAATTAAAAGGGGCCCCACTATTTTTGCTATTATGTGAGGCTCGTCCCGTGTATCTTTTAATGTCCATACTTATAGTGTCACTATATTTTCTATCAATGTTATTTCCCTTAATCAATTTAACTATATATATATATTTCCATAAGTGAATCCAGGCCTTTGCTATTTCCATTGTTGTTGGGCCTGGACTTCTGGATTAGTAGATAACAGATTATTACATATATCTGGGTCTTAGTGACCCAGACCTGATTTGGGCTTTCGTTCAATAGCCTAGTTAATTCTTGAACATATTCCAGGCCTAAGTCACACATCAGGCCCAGACCAGAGACGAAGCAGTAGTAATGAAAACAAAAATGAGGACTCATGATAAAAGTAGAAACTCAGAAACAAAAGAGAAATGAATTCGAACTATATTTTATTTATTAAGAGATAAATTCTATACAGAAGCTAACAATATTGAATCTGAATCATGAAAGTCGAACATGCAGAAAACTTAATTGACAAGACTATTTTTACTTTATTCTCAAGGACTAATTCATGTCACTGATCTGAACTCTTTAATATCTAATTGACAGGAGGCTACTTTAAACATGTGAATCAGAACTAAACTAACGATTCAGTCATTTACACCTAGCATTCAATTACCTAGGCTAAATTGACTCACTCGCAAATACGTAATTACATTTCATTATTGAGTCAGGTTGTATGATATTACGAAAAATCGGTCTTAACTAAGCTATAATTTCGTTTCATTGTTACTGTTTAAGGACTTGTTTGGATCTAAGTGTCAGATACCAAATTAGATTACCTATATAAAACTAATTAAAGTTATTACTGCGAGCTTGTTGTTATCAATTCATGTCAGGATTAATTAACCTCGTTTCATGATTTTAACCTATTAAACTAGGTGATTTAGCTACTGTAACTATACCAGTACTATTTACTACTTATTACATTATTTTGTTCGAGTTTTCACTTATACATACAATGCTATCCTAATGAATTACAAATCTAAATTAATACTAAACAGCTAATTAGAAAAGAAAAATGGAGAGATAATAAAATGCTTTTAAACAAATTTCTGAGTCTTCATTTCATCAAGCTTCAAAGTTACATAGCTTCGAACAGGGATGTGTACCTGGTATTGAAAGGAATGGGAAGATGAAAATCAACAGGGCGGTGAAAATACAGCAACAACAACAGTAACAACCAGCAGTAGCTTCAACACCTCAATCCCGAAAATCCCAGCAATATGGAGAAAAACAAAAACCAGTAAAAAATAGAAAAAACAATATATTCCAGATTTTCTATTTGTTTTGTCTTTCTAGCTTTGAACTCTTTTCAATTCTCAAAAGAAACTCGCAAAGATTGAATTTTTGTCTGTGTATATTTTTGTATCCAGAGTGTATATCGAGTGTATACTACTCTCTTTTTTTCCTTATTTTTTCTTCTCTTCCTATTGTTTCCTCTCTTTTTTCCACCTCTTTTTTCATAAATCTTCTCTTCTATTTATAGGCAAGAATTCCAAAAATTTTCAGATTTTTTTATTTAAAAGAAAATATTTTTTAATTTAAAGAAAACCCACTAATCCATGTTTTCCTCTCCTTGTTTTCTTCCTTGATTTTCTTGCCCCCCACTCCCCCACTACTTTATGTTATGTGATTATGATTATTTTTGGCTAAAAAATCTGAAATTTTCTTTTTTTGGGCCTAAGGGGTTTTGGGTTGGGTAAGGGTACTTAGGTTTGGGCTTGTAACTTAATTTGCAAGATGGCCCAATCCAAATTTTTTCTATTTTGTTCTTCTCCATTATTCAACTTCCTAATTAATAAAGCCCAAAATACTAAGATTAATTTATAAAAACTAAAATTATCTTAAAATACTAATTAACTCATAATAATAATTGTCACCTAAATTTAAATGGTAATTAAAATACAATCACACAATTTGGACATTAAAGGCTAAAATGCAAAAGATGCCTATTTCTGTGATTTTTGTTTTGTAAGATAAAATTAATTACTTTTAATTGTAGAATTAAATCCTAAATGCAAATGCGATATATTTTTTTATTTTTTATTTTTAATTTAACAAATAAATATGCACACAAAAAAGGACATTAAATTCGCAACAATTATAAAAACAAAGAAAAAATTATTTTATTTGAATTTTGTGGGAACAACTCATATGTAGGGTAAAAATCACGTGCTCACAGCTGCCCCTCTTTGCTCGGGAACACGAAGAGTTTCAGTGCAAAGATAAGTGAGCAACTATGAACGATTTTTATCCATTCGAGTATTCTGTTGTGAAGCATTCTGAAAAAGTTTTGACCGCACCTTGCTTCAGAGGTTGCCTACATATCTTGGGCTAAACAGGAATCAGGTCAGTATAGTTCGGGAATGTCTGGTAGCTGGGACTACCAGGGACTATGATCTCACTGCTGTTACTGCTGACTGACCCCTTATTACACCATGGTAAAAATAAAAGAAACTATCCTAAGCTATAGCCTATGAATTACAAAAAATCATATCTATGCCTTCCAACTTGTTCTTGTATGCCTTGATCTTTCATCTTGTATTTCTTCCAACGGCATTCTTGTTATTGCCTTGAACTTGTATTCTTCTAACGACATTCTTGTTTTTGCCTTGAACTTGTATTCTTCTAACGGCGTTCTTGTTGTTGCTTGAACTTGTATTTTCTAATGGCATTCTTGTTATTGCCTTGAACTTGTATTTTCTCTTCCAACGGCATTCCTGTTGTTGCCTTGATGATGTTCAACTACTTCAATTTGAAATATGTGTCCATTTTCCAGATGGACCCCTGCTTGTGACAAAATAAACAACCAAAGAAAATTTTTTCTGCCCCAGTATGGTGACTGGGCACATCATGTTATTGAATGTCAAAATTTCATTTTTTTTTGTTTTTTTTTTTGAAAAATTAAAAATGCAGAAATGTATTCCCTTATTATACAGGTGGGCGCCTAATGCATAAAAAATGAAAATGTAGAAAATATTCCCTTGTTATCTAGGTGGGCGCTTGATGCATGAAATGCAAATGCGGAAAAGTATTCCTTTGTTATCCAGGTGGGCGCCTGATGCATGAAATGCAATGCAGAAAAATATTCCCTTATTTCTAGGTGGGCGCCTGAACAGAAATTAAAACTTTTGTGTTACCTTGTGACTAAAGGTTATCTTAGGTGAAAAATTCATTAGACTAAGACCTTTAATCTTAGGAGAAAGTTTCAACATACTAAGATCTTGATTCTCATTGGACTATGTCCACTTCAATGTAATCTCAGGAGGATTATCCATCGGACTGAGTTTATGACTCCAGGAGATAATTCTTCAGACTGGGTCTATTTTCTGTGTTGTCTCAGGAGGAATATCCATCGGATTATGACTTTTGACTCCAGGAGATAATTCATCAGACTGGGTCCATTTTCAATTCAGACTTTCTTAAGTCTTTCAATTTCAACAATCTTTCCTTTCTTTTTCGACTTTTTACCTTTCTTTCTTTTCCAACTTCTGATTTTACCTTTCAAATTATGCCTTTCCTTTTCTTTTCAAATTATACCTTCATTTCCTTTTCCAACTTCTACTTTTATTTTCAAATTGACTTCTGCCTTTCCTTTGTTTACATAACTTCTACTTTTATCTTAGGTGAAAAATTCATCGGACTAAGATTTCATCTTAGGAGAAAGTTTCAACAGACTAAGATTCTTTCCTTTCATCTTAGGTGAAAAATTCATCAGACCAAGACTTTTATCTTGGGAGAAAGATTCAACAGACTAAGATTTTATCCATTTATCTTAGGTGAAAAATTTATCGGACTAAGACTTTTGTCTTAGGAGAAAGTTTCAACAGACTAAGATTTTATCATTCTCCAACACTTGTTTCATTCGCCTTTCAACTTGCATTATTCATCTTCAAAAACAATTGTATTCACCTTCATGCTCTTCGGATGACTATCCGATTTCAAGAAAAATAACAAAAACATTTTCCGCCCCAGTTTGATAATTCTTTTTGTAGAATATCTTTTGCTCCTGTTTCAAAGCAAATAAAAATCTGTTAGTTTTAAATGCGGTGGTTGGTTGTGGCCTTGATGGCGACTGCTTTCCACTTGAGTGCCTTGCATGTTCACCGACTATCCATTTTCAACTCTTCTTTATTCAAACCAGTCTTCCTTACGGCATGTATGTTGTTCCTTTCTTGACGGACCCCACAAATTCCGATCTTGAAGTCTATGATCCCTTCAATTATTTCATTGGACAACCTTGGGTGTTTCTTGACTGACTCCTTCCTTTGTCAAAATATACTCTCATATTTCCATTTGTTATATTGTCCCCAAACTGGCACTTTGCCGATCTTTGTGTTTCGCATGAACCCTAAACATTTTTAATTGTTTCCCGCTTCATTGCACATGTTGCTATTTTAGCTTAAGCACTGGCCTTGTCTTTTCCTGACTTACGACAATCGTTGTGTTGGCCAAATCCCATCTTGTGCAATTGGAAAGCTTGGTGGAAAATTTTGAAATCATTTCTTTACTTGTTATGACCCGACAAACTCAATAAGAGGAAGAGTAAAACAAGGTGTGAAGAATAGAGAGAAAGGAAAATACAATTCCTAACAAGAAACCTACAGAAGAATGACCTATCGATTGTGAATACCGACTCTAGCGACCTTGACATGCACTTTTAGCCTTTTCTGTATAGCAAATTTGATGTTCAACTCTTGTTGCAAGTTCTGTCGTGAAACTGGTTTTCAACATTTCATTTCCTTGATCTGATCCTTAGTCGACTTGTAGTGCCCATAGGGTTTTCACCATCAAGCCTCTCTCATTTTTGATTTTTCTTTCTTTCTCTCAACTCACCATTGCCTTACGGTGCCCGTGAGGGTTTTCACCTATACGACTCTCATTTTAATTTCTCTCATCTTGGAGTCCCGTGGTGGTTCTCATCATTTCTTGAATTCTTCATTTTCCTTTATTCGGACTGGAGTGTTGCTCCTGATGTGATTCATATTTGCTCGTTTGACTCGGCATTTCTTGAAGATTGATCGAAAGGTCTTCCTTTGGACCGTAATGCAGGCTTTTGGATGGGATTTAGAAAAGGGGATATAAAGGCTCAAAATATTTTAACGTGGGTTAAATATTACAACTTCCGGAATCGTATGTATTCAACAACCATAATTCATGCCCCAGTTTCCTTCTTGGAGGATTTTCTTGGATTTTTCCTTTATTGTGACTGAACCTCAATGAGGCTGCCTACGTACCCTTTCGGGATCAAGTCAAAATATAGTTCGGATCATAAGATCGCTTCATTGTTGCGATTTGACTTCTCCCGATTTCTTCTTTTCTTTGCATTCTTTTTCTTTCTTTTCTTCTTTCTTTTCTTTTCTTTTTTTTTTCTTTTCTTCTTTTCTTTTTGTTTTTTTTTCTTTTCTCCCCTTTTGTTTCTCCATTTGATTTCCCCGCTCAATCCTTAATTTTTTGTTGTTGATTCCGAAAGAGGGATGTGAAAGAAAATATAATAAGGCTCAAATGGATAACAATTGATAAAGTGTTTGGATAGCCGAATAAAATGCCTTCGTCATTCCAATCTTCAAAACCTACCAAGTACAAACTACACAGTAAAACATTTTTCGATCGATTCACATATTTTCCTTCTATTTTTTTTTGACGATTCTCAGTGCCATTGGGCAACAATCTCAATACCACAAATGGTTCCTTTAGCCTTGGGGTACTCTTGCCTTTGGCTTTAAACCAATGGAGCATGATGCATTTCCACGACGTTTCTTTGAGTTCTGCTTTCCCCAATATTCACTTGATTCCGGCTTCACAGTATTTCAATATTTCTTTCGAGTATCATTACATCTTCAACATTGTTTCATTGACTTTTAAAATCAGGCCGAGAATTATGTGCATGTCATGTTGCTAAAATCAGTATGAGAAGAACTGCAAAGTGATAAAAAATGGAATGACTAGAAATGACGGGAAACAGAATGACAGGAAACAGAGAGTTAACAACAAGATGAACAACAAAATGAACAGACTAGACTAGCGTTACAAACCTAGACCGCACTAAACAATTTACTAAATAAAGCAAAGATAGAAGGGTTTTGACTCTCAAGACAACGTCCGGATTACAACCCTGAAATAACCCGCACAATAGAAATGACACTAAAATAAACCACCAAGACTCCAAGAGATGGAGCGCCTTCCCAATTGACAAGCACGGCATCTTAGCCGCTGAATTCTGCATTAATGTTGCCAAGATCATTTTCTGTTTCAATATCTTCAATTTCAGTTTACAACTTCCCAAGAAGATTCTTATTCCCCACGTCACCGGGCATCATTCCCACAAAATGTGCAACGTCATGTGCAGGTAAAGGATTTCGTGAAATGTTCTGGATGCCACTGTCTTGGACCACAATTAGTCCTTCTTGAATCATTCTTTCTATCTCTCTTTTCAAATCCCGACAACTTTCAACATCGTGCTCCAGAGCATTGGAGTGGTATTCACACCTTTTAGATAAGTCAAAGCTTCTCGCTCGTCTATCCACCCAATTTGGAGGAATGGGTGAAATCATGCCATGGTGTTTTAACTTCTCAAACAAGCTTGCATAGGACTCTCCTATTGGTGTAAAATTATCTTTCAACTTTTGTTCCTTTCCATACCCCTGGCTCTGATGTGGGTTATAAGGTACTTGAAAATTTTGCAGAGGCTCGTAAATATTTTGTGATGTTCGGGCTCACTTTCTTGGGTGTTTTGAGAGTTGGGCAACATATTGGACAGGATCAACAGAGTATGGAGGGTTCTAAGGCGGGAAATAATGCTTAAGAGGGTCATGGAAAACCTGATGAGGTTGCATATACCTTCGAGATGTTCTCATAGGACCTCTTCTCTACCCCGATATCATCATGATTTCTTCATCCCTCCCATTTACATCGCTAAATTCACTTTAGACATCCTAAGCTGCATCTTTGAGAGCTGCTTGACTTATAATTTTGCCTGTCTTAAGACCATCTTCCACCATTTCTCCCATTTTGATTATTTCTTCAAAGGATTGACCAACTGCATATATCATGTTATGAAAGTAATCCGGCTCTTGAGCCTGAAGGAAAATAGTGGACAACTCGTGATCATCCATGGGTGGCTAAGCTCTCGCTACATGCTCTCTCCATTTGATGGCATATTCCCTGAAACTTTCAGTTGGTTTCTTTTTTAGTTTAGAAAGGGAAATGCGGTTTGGGGTGACATCAATATTGTATTGAAACTATTTGACAAAGGCTCGTGCCATGTCATCCCAAACGTACCAACCAGATGAGTCTTGATCCAAAAACCATTCAGATGCTACTCCCGAGAGGCTTTCCCCAAAATAAGCCATAAGCAATTCTTCATTTCTTCCCACACCTCTCAATTGGTTGCAATACCTTTTCAGGTGGGCTATGGGGTTTCCACGTCCATCGTACTTTTCAAATTTGGGAATCTTGAAACCAGGCGGCAAGTGAGCATCGGGGAACATACATAGATCTCGGAAAGCAACATTCTTTTGACCTGCCATTTCTTGTGTGTTTTTCAGCTGCTGTTCTAATCTTTTCAATCTTTGGGCCATTTCTTCCTGTACCTTCTTTCCGGTAGGCTTCTCGATGTTCACAGGAAGATCAAACGAGTATGAGTGGTACTCGGAAAAGTGGTACTGTTCTTGCTGTATAGAAAATTATGATTCATGAGAAGGCTGTCCCTGGCCATTGGCCCATGCTTGACTCATTTGTTGTTTCAGTGTTCTATTTTTCTCAACCTCGGTACACCCTTGTTGAATTCTTTGACCCAGAGTCTCTTTAGCACTCGTAACAGCTTCGATGTCGGTTATCATTTTCCTTGGATCTTGTTTTCCAGTTTACCGCAACCAACCACCTCAACTTTCTGGATTAACAAAACGAAACCACCACGTTAGCGTTAAAGCATTTCGCTTATTGATTTCCTTTGTTTTTCTGCTATTTTCTTTTCTTTTTCTCTTTTTGTGGTTTTTTTTTATTTTTTTAATTTTTTTCTTTTGTAGTTTTTTCATTTTTTTTGGTTATGGATATGGTCGAATCCTACGTGGATTGCCTACGTATCATGACCCTGCATGAATCAGACCGAGCGTAGTTCTTGCAAATTAATGCAAGAAATAAAGAAATGTTTATTTGGTTTTTTTTATTTATTTTTTTTCTTTGAAGGAAAATTATAAAAGCCGACTCCAACTACAAACTTTGATGAAAACTCTCACATATTGTGCCAGAGATTTCTACAAGAATAAGAATATTTTTAATGTCAATTATGACTATTTTTACAAAATCGGCCATATAATGGCTTATTTTTTGCAAAATGTTATTTAAGAAAATAAACTTGAAAATATTATCATCTTGGGGCTCATGGGGCATCGTTCGGCATCGCCATAGGCCAACACAAGATTGAGAAGTTTTTTATGTCAATTGTCACTATCTTTACAAAATTAGCCATGTAATGGCTTATTTGACAAAGTGGCTATTTTTTGCAAAATTTTATTTAAGAAACTACAAATTCGATGATTAAAATCAAATCAAAATATCTCATCTTAGGGCCCATGGGGCGTCATTCAGCATCGACACAGTCTAACACAAGACTGAAGAAGTTTAAATGCCAAATGTGGCAATTTTAGCAAAAAATCGGCCATGTAATGGCTTATTTAACAAAATGGTTATTTTTTGTAAAATTGAGTGATGACTCAAACTTAATTTTGCGGATACAGCCTTTCGACATTTCCGCAAAGGAATATTTCAAGGCTGTGTCCAAAATTATTTTAAAATGACTCAAAGTGGCTATTCTTGCAAAAACGGCCTTCCGACGTCCTTTTGGGGGACATTTGGCTTATTTTAAACAAGAATAGCATCACCCGACTTATTTATAACAAAAATCAAAATTTTGACATTTTTTGGTTATTTTTGCAAAAGGGGTGTGAACCCGAACTTGATTTTGCGAATACGGCCTTTCAACATTTCCACATGGAATATTTCAAGGCTGTGCCCGCAAATTATTAAAAATAATTCAAAGTGACTATTTTTGCAAAAACAGTCTTCCGGCGTCCTTTCGGAACATTCAACTATTTTCAAAAACGGCATCACTTTGATTTTATTGACAAAATTAAACACATATTTTTTTTTGATTTTTTAAAAGGGGTGGTTGGACCCGATGAGGGTTGCCTACGTATCCCACCTAATGGCGAGAATCAAACCTACGTAGTTCGGTCAAATTAATTGACCAATTATTTCAACAAAGCCATTTTTTCTCATTTTCCAAATTTCCAAATTTTCCAACAACTCTTTTATCACTAGTTCTATCTCTCTTTTTTTCATTTTTGAATATTGTTTTCTACTCTCGGGAATTTTTCCGGTCCGCATAACGATCAAAGACAATTAAAAATACAACATATAATATGCTCGGTCTTTGATTATCGGGTCACCTGTCCTAGACGGACCCAACCCCTGTGTTGAGTCCCCTAAGTCAATTATGATGCAAATAATCGTCCTAGACCTATGTTCAATATCTTATGGTTTCATATGGTTCTAGACCGTGTACCCGAGCAGACAACTCGGATCGAGGAGGGGGCTACGTACCGGTGACCCGCAGAGTCAATCGGCTTTGTAACTTATCCGGCCTCTGTTTCTTAATTTAGGTGTGACTTAACAGAAAGGGAAGTCTCAACCAGTAAGCACATCCCCGGAGGTGAAGAAGAGAAGGGTTTTCGGCACAATTTATATATACAATCCATATAATATCAAAGCGGTAAAACACACAGCATGTTGTTCAAAGCATATAACAAAGTCAAATAATATCGAGGACGGCGATTCTAATTAGCTCAAATTCTTAAACCCTGAAACCGAAGTTCAGGGTTGCTGTTCCCCAGCAGAGTCGTCAGAGCTGTCACACCTCCTTTTTTCCACACAACGTAAATGTGCCACTGTTTACTACTACACCCCGGGAAGGGATATAATAATAATTAGGGAAGGAGTTTTTCCACTTAAAGGAAAGTCGAAACGGGATCAATTTATTTAATTTTTTAGAGTCGCCACTTGGGAAAATAATGGTGTCCCAAGTCACCGGTTTAATCCCGAACCGAGGAAATTTATGACTATGTATTACAGTCTGCGAAACAAGAAACCTGAATAAGGAATTCTGTTAACCCGAGAGAATGTGTTAGGCACTCCCGGATTCCGTGGTTTTAGCACGATCGCTCAACTGCAATTTTTATTTTTTATCTGATTTCTTTATATATTTTAATTATGTGCTTTTATGTTCCGCTTTTCAATTTTAGAAGAATTGCAACGTCACGAAAACATATTTCGAGTCACACCGCAACCGATACGCCTGTGACTTTAGTGCGTTTCGGCTTCGCCGGGATTTATGATTTGAGTTGTACCAAGTGCACACTCGTATTAAGGAAGGTATATTTATTAAATCGTGCCTAATAAGTGTCTAACGACTTTAAATCTTTTGGGAGAGGTTATGGAATTCGCTATTAACCTTCCCGAATCTATTATATATTTTATCAATTACTTAAAAAGGGGCCCCACTATTTTTGCTATCATGTGAGGCTCGTCCCGTGTATCTTTTAAAGTCCATACTTATAGTATCACTATATTTTCTATCAATGTTTTTTCCCTTAATCAATTTAATCAATTTAACTATATATATATATATATATTTCCAGAAGTGAATCCAGGCCTTTGTTGTTTCCATTGTTATTGGGCCTGGACTCCTGGATTAGTAGTTAACAGATTATTACATCTATCTGGGTCTTAGTGACCCAGACCTGATTTGGGCTTTCGTTCAATAGCCCAGTTAATTCTTGAACATATTCCAGGCCTAAGTCACACATCAGTCCCAGACCAGAGACGAAGCAGTAGTAATGAAAATAAAAATGAGGACTCATGATAAAAGTAGAAACTCATAAACAAAAGAGAAATGAATTCAAACTATATTTTATTTATTAAGAGATAAATTCTATACAAAAACTAACAATATTGAATCTGAATCATGAAAGTCAAACATGCAGAAAACTTAATTGACAAGACTATTTTTACTTTATTCTCAAGGACTAATTCATGTCATTGATCTGAACTCTTTAATAACTAATTGACATGAGACTACTTTAAACATGTGAATCAGAACTAAACTAACGATTCGGTCATTTACACCTAGCATTCAGTTACCTAGGCTAAATTGACTCACTCGCAGATACGTAATTAAATTTCATCATTGAGTCTGGTTGTATGATATTACGAAAAATCGGTCTTAACTAAGCTATAATTTCGTTTCATTGTTAATGTTTAAGGACTTGTTTGGATCTAAGTGTCAAATACCAAATTAGATTATCTACATAAAACAAATTAAAGTTATTACTGCGAGCTTGTTGTTATCAATTCATGTCAGGATTAATTAACCTTGTTTCATGATTTTAACCTATTAAACTAGGTGATTTAGCTACTATAACTATACTACTACTATTTAATACTTATTACATTTTTTTGTTCGAGTTTTCACTTATACATACAATGCTATCCTAATGAATTACAAATCTAAATTAAGACTAAACAGCTAAGTAGAAAAGAAAAATGGAGAGATAATAAAATGCTTTTAAACAAATTTCCGAGTCTTCATTTCATCAAGCTTCAAAGTTACATAGCTTCAAACGGGGATG
>JASVEL010007264.1:0-50877 GCA_032618575.1 Nicotiana noctiflora
ATGGCAAATCAACAGGGCGGTGAAAATACAGCAACAACCAGCAGTAGCTTCAACACCTCAATCCCGAAAATTCCAGCAATACGGAGAAAAACAAAAACCAGTAAAAAATAGAAAAAAATATATTCCAGATTTTCTATTTGTTTTATCTTTCTAGCTTTGAACTCTTTTCAATTCTCAAAAGAAAATCTCAAAAACTTAATTTTTGTCTGTGTATACTTCTGTATCCAGAGTGTATATCGATTGTATACTACTCTCATTTTTTCCTTATTTTTTCTTCTCTTCCTATTTTTTCCTCTCTTTTTTCCACCTCTATTTTCATAAATCTTCTCTTCTATTTATAGGCAAGAATTTCGAAAAATTTCAAATTTTTTTATTAAAAAGAAAATATTTTTTAATTTAAAGAAAACTCACTAATCCATGTTTTCCTCTCCTTGTTTTCTTCCTTGATTTCCTTGCCCCCCCCCCCCAATTCTTTATGTTATGTGATTATGATTATTTTTTGCTAAAAAAATCTGAAATTTTCTTTTTTGGGCCAAGGAGTTTTGGGTTGGGTAAGGGTGCTTAGAATTGGGCTTGTAACTTAATTTGCAAGATGGCTCAATCCAAATTTTTTCTATTTTGTTCTTCTCCATTATTCAACTTCCTAATTAATAAAGCCCAAAATACTAAGATTAATTTATAAAAACTAAAATTATCTTAAAATACTAATTAATTCATAATAATAATTGTCACCTAAATTTAAATGGTAATTAAAATACAATCACACAATTTGGACATTAAAGGCTAAAATGCAAAAGATGCCTATTTCTGTGATTTTCGTTTTGTAAGATAAAATTAATTACTCCTAATTGTAGAATTAAATCCTAAATGCAAATGCGATATATTTTTTTATTTTTTATTTTTAATTTAACAAATAAATATGCACACAAAAAAAAGGACATTAAATTCGCAATAATTATAAAAACAAAGAAAAAATTGTTTTATTTGAATTTTGTGGGAATAACTCATATGTTGGGTAAAAATCACGTGCTCACAACCAGTACTTGATCATCCTAGATATATGGCTCAAGGAGGCGGGGCCCGACCCCATTGTTATGCTTTTCCAGTCAGGCCAGAGGTTAGGTCTTCTCATGTTGTTATTACGGGTACTATTTTGGTCTGTGACAGGGATGCTTCTGTGCTATCTGACACTAGGTATATGTATTCATATGTGTCGTCTTATTTTGCTGCCTACTTGGCTATGCCTAGTGATGCCTTGGGTATTGCTTTATATATATCCACACTAGTGGGTGATTCTATAGTGGTCGACAGAGTCCATCGCTCATGTGTAGTAGTATTTGAGGGTTTTGAAACCCGTGTTGATCTATTGCTTCTAGACATGGTTGATTTTGATGTTACTTTAAGGATGGATTGGTTGTCCCCGTATCATGTGATCTTGGATTGTCACACCAAGACTGTGACCTTGGCTTTGTCGGACTTGGCCCCATTGGCGTGGAGGGGGACCCCATGACATGCCACCCGAAGTGTTATTTCATATGTTAAGGCTCGACGCATGGTCGAGAAGGGTTGTTTAGCCTATTGGCATATGTTCGTGATTCCAGCATCGAGGTTCCTTTTATTAACTCAGTTCCTAGAGGTTTTCCGTTCAGACCTGCCGGGTATGCCGTCCGACAGGGATATTGATTTTGGTATTGATCTGGCTCCAAGCATGCAGTCTATTCCGCTGTATCATATGGCCCCGCTAGGGATGAAGGAGTTAAAGGATCAACTATAAGATTTTCTTGAGAAAGGATTCATCAAGCATAATGTTTCTCCTTAGGGTGCACCAGTTCTATTTGTGAAGAAAAAAGATGGATCGATGAGAATGTACATTGATTACCGGCAGCTGAATAAGGTGACGATAAAGAACAAGTATCCACTACCGATGATTAATGATTTATTTGACCGGTTGCAGGGTGCGAAGGTATTTTCAAAAATAGATTCGAGATTGGGCTATCATCAGCTGAGGATTAGGGTGTCTGATGTCCCTAAGATAGCATTTCACACTCGGTAGTGGCATTATACGTATTTGGTCATGTCATTTGGGTTGACCAATGCCCCAGCAACATTTATGGAGTTGATGAACCGAGTGTTCGGGCCTTATTTAGACTTTTTTGTGATAGTCTTTATTGATGATATTCTTATGTACTCCCGTAGGTAGAAGGAGCACGAGCAGCACCTCAGAGTGGTTCTTCAGACTTTGAAGGATAGCCGATTGCATGCCAAGTTCTCAAAGTGCGAGTTCTGGTTGAGTTCAGTTGCATTTTTGGGTCATGTAGTATCAGCATAGGGCATTCAGGTAGACCCGAAGAAGATTGAGGCAGTCAAGAATTGGACTCGACCAACTTCAGCTACTGAGATTCGGAGTTTCTTGGGGTTAGCCGATTATTATCGTTGATTTGTGGAGGGATACTCATTAATAGCAGCCCCGATTACCAGGTTGACGCTGAAAGGTGCCCAGTTTAGGTAGTCAAACGAGTGCGAGGAGAGCTTTCAGAAGCTCAAGATAGCTCTAACTACGGCATCGATATTGGTTTTGACCACAGGTTCAAGGCCTTATACAGTTTATTGTGATGCTTCCCACATTGGGCTTGCCGCAGTTGGATGCAGGATGGCAGGGTCATTGCTTATGCTTCGAGGCAGTTGAAGATTCACAAGAAGAATTACCCTATCAATGATCTAGAGTTGTCAGCCATTGTTCATGCCTTGAAGATTTGGAGGCATTACTTATATGGTGTGACGTGTGAGGTATACATCACAAGAGTCTGCAATACTTGTTCAAGTAGGAAGAGTTGAACTTGAGGTAGCGGAGATGATTGGAGCTACTGATGGATTATGATGTTACTATTTTGTACCACCCGGGGGGAGCCAATGTGGTGGGGGATGCATTGAGCAGGAAGTCAGCCAGTATGGGTAGTCATGCTTATATTTCGGTTAGCCAAACACCTCTTACTTTGGATAATTAGGCCTTGGCCAATCGGTTTGTGAGGTTTGACATTTCTGAGCCTAGCCGAGTTTTAGCTTGCACTGTTGCTCATTCTTCATTATTGGAGTGTATCGATGATTGGTAGTTTGATGATCCTCATTTGTGTGTCTTGAGAGACACTGTGCAGCGTGGAGGTGCCACGAAAGTGACTTTAGATGTGGATGGTATTTTGAGGTCGCAGGGGCGAGTATGTGTCCCCAATGTCGATGGGATTCGAGAGTTGATCATAGCGGAGGCCCATAGTTCTTGGTATCCTATTCACTCGGGCACGGTGAAGATGTATCAGGACTTGCGGCAGCATTATCGGTGGCATAGGATAAAAAAGGACATTGTTGCATATGTGGCTCGATGTTTGAAATTTCAACAGGTCAAGTATGAGCATCAGAGGCCAGGTGGTGTATTTCAGAGAATTGAGCTTCCCGAGTGTAAGTGGGACCGGATTACCATGGACTTCGTTACTGGACTTCCGGTGACCTGGAAGAAGTTTGATGTTATCTGGGTCATTGCTGATAGGCTGACCAAGTCAGCACATTTCATTTATGTTGCCACCACCTATTCATCGGAGAGATTACTTGAGATCCACATCCGAGAGATTGTTCACCTTCATGGGGTGCTGACATCTATCATTTCGGACAGAGGTACACAGTTTACCTCGCGCTTTTGTAGAGCAGTTCAGCAGGAGTTAGGCACCCAGGTTCAGTTGAGCACAGCATTCCACCCTCAGACCGATAGTCAGTCTGAGAAGACTATTCAGATATTGGAGGATATGCTCCGAGCCTATGTTATTAATTTTGGAGGCTCTTGGGACCAGTTTCTATCTTTAGCGGAGTTTGCCTACAACAATAGCCACCAGTCCAACATTCAGATGGCTCCTTATGAGGCATTGTATGGTAGGAAATGTCGGTCTCCAGTCGGATGGTTTGAGCCGGGAAAGGCTTGGTTAATGGGTATAGATTTAGTCTAGGAGGCCTTGGACAAGGTCAAGATCATTCATGACAGGCTTCATTCGGCTCAGTCGCGGAAAAAGAGTTATGTAGATCGCAAGGTTCAAGATGTAGCTTTCATGGTTGGCGAGCGAGTATTGCTCCGTGTATCGCATATGAAAGGCGTGATGAGATTTTGGAAGAAGGGCAAGCTTAGCCCTAGGTGCATTGACCATTTAAGTTCTTGATCGTGTAGGAGATGTGGCTTATAGACTTGCCTTGCCACCTAGCTTGTACGCTGTGCATCCAGTGTTTCATGTGTCTATGCTACAGAGGTATCACGGCGATCCAACCCATGTGTTAGATTTCAGCACTGTCCAGTTGGACAAGGATCTGTCCTACGAGAACGAGCGGGTAGCTATTCTAGACCGGCAGGTTGATTAGTTGAGATCAAAGAGTTATCCCTCAGTTCGTGTGCAATAGAGAGGTCAGCCTATTGAGGCATCCACCTGAGAGTCCAAGTCCGATATGCGGAGAACATATCCCTATCTTTTCACCGGCTAAGGTACTTTTTTCTTTTGTTCATTCGAGGACGAACAATTGTTTTAGAGGTGGAGAATGTGATAACCCAAAGAGTCATTACTATATTTTTCCATTTTTCCACGCTTTCGAGGCCTTGAAAACCTTGCTTTTGGTTGCCTTGATTTACATGCGTTGTCCAGGCACGAAGCCGGAAATATTTATGTTAAAATATATGAATTCTAAGAAAATTTTGAAGAATTATGATATTAATATTGATATAGTTGACTTTGATCAAACATTTTGGTAAACGGACCTGGACCCAGACCCGGACCCGGACCCGGACCCGGACCCGGGAGGTTCATAAAAAAATATGGGACTCAAGCATGTGCCCGGAGTCAAAATCCGAGGTCCAGAACTCGGGTAAAAGAATTTTTCTGTTAAATTGTTTTTTGAAATTATTAAGGAAAACAATATAGGTATCGGGCTTGTATTTTGGTTCTGATGCCCTGTACAGGTGTTAAATATGCGTTAAAAGCTTTCTGTGAAATTTGGTCAAAATTGGACGTCGTTTGACGTGTTTCAGACCTAAATAGCTAAAGTTGGAAGTTGATGAACTTTGAAAAGAAAATTATGAGTTTTGGGATTTAATTCTTCAATTTTGACATTATTTTAGCGATTTGATCACTCCAGCAAGTTCATAGATGATATTGAGTTAGCGTGTGTGTTTGATTGGGAGCCCCGAGGGTTCGGGAGTGTTTTCAGGGGTGTTCAGGATGGTTTGGAATTGAAATATGTTGCATAAATTCTGTTGTTGGCATTCAGTGAAAACCTTCATCGCGTTCGCATCATCCCATTCGCGTTCGCATAGCTTTGCTTCCTTAGACCTTCATGTTTGCGTTCAGGCCATCGCGATCGCGAAGCCTTGTTTCTTCCTTCAATGCATTCGCGTGGTCCCTCACACGTTCTCGTAGGCCAAGATTTCAGACACCAAAAATGTACTCTACGCTTTCGCGTTACCCATTCGCGAACGCAGTGACACAAGCTCCTTCTTCTACGCGTTAGCAGTTAGCACCACGCGAATGCGATGCCTTGACCTGTTCAAACCTTCACGAACGCATCCCTTTTCACGCGAACGCGAAGGGTAATTTTGCCCAGTTATTTTTAAAAGCCTAAAACAGAACACTTACGGGATTTTCACCCCATTTCTCAAACTCTTTCTTCTCCAACAAGCACATAGGCGATTTTTAAAGCTCTTCTTCACCAAATATCCTAGGGTAAGTATTATTTAACTTGTTTTCTTTATTTTCCATCAAAATCTCTTGAATTCCTAGACCGAAAACATGTAATTTAGGGTGTAAATTGGGTAGAACCAGGGCTTTGGTAATTTTGTGTGATTCAACCTCAATTTGAGGTCGAATCTTGAAACAAATTATATATTTGAACTCGTGGGGTTATGGGTGATTGGGTTTTGGTCCGAGTCTCGTGTTTGTACCATGTGGGCCCGGTGTCGGATTTTTTGCTATTTTTTGAAGAATGATGGGAATTTCATTTCTAAACTATGGGATTATGTTTTAAAGCTCCTATTGATACTACTGAACCAAATTGTGCCTAGATATCGTTGTTTCGGAGTCGGATTCTAAAGGAAAAGCGGTTTTAGAGCCTTGATTGCTATTTTTGGACCGAGGTAAGTGTTTGTTCTAACTTTGGCTTGAGGGATTAGGATTAGGATGTTATTTGCTATTTGCTAAATGTGGAGTACGGTGTATAGGCATGGTGACGGTTATCTATGCACTGGAGTCTAGCATGACCGTGAGTCCTATATGTGTTGTATTCGTATTTAATGGTACATTTTTCTTGCTTGGGTTGGTGAGCATAACATTTCTATTATATAGAAGAGCCATGAGAAGGTCGACCACTGCATTGAACAGTTGTGCAAAATGCTAAGGTAATGTATACTTGGCATAATTCAGTTTCTTCGCCTTTTGCCACATCTATTAGCACTTTCCTTTCTTTATTAGCCATCTATGCTGCCGGAACTATTGAGAGACTACTCTCCATCACCCTCCTATCTAATGACACCATTACTCTTTCAAAATTCCTTTTTGTCAAAGAAAAATCCAACTAATTGATCAGCAATTTCAGCCAAGAAATTGAAAAATTTGAAGAGAACTGGAGGAAGATTTAGGAAAAGGAGCTTAGATATAAAAATTTAAACTGTAACTACGTTCAATAATATAAATTTTAAAGTGCTCACTCACGTACAGATGGTGAACTTAATCATATAAATTTCATTAAGGACAGATAAAACATAGAATTAGGGTATGTTTGGTATAAAGGAAAATATTTTTCGTGGAAAATATTTTCCAAGAAAATAGTAATCTTATTCACTTTTCGGTATTTTGTATACAAATTAAGGAAAATAAATTGTCGAGAGTATTCAAAAATAATTTAGATATAATAAACATGAATCCATAAACTTTCAAACCAACAACCTTCTGAACCCACAATTTTCATAAACTTTTGAACCGCTAAACTTTTAAAATTGCGAAATTTCGAACCCGTAAACTTTATAATTTCTAAACCTGTAAACTTCCAAATAAGTAAACCTTCGAACTCATAATTTTGGAACTTATAAAATGTTGAACCTTTAAACCTATAAATAAAAAAATTAAAACTTAAAATATATTTTTTGGGGGTGGGTGATGCAGAAAAATGAAAAAATAGAAATTAAATTGCTAAAAAAAAAATTAAGGTAAAACAATAATTTTTTTGCTATGGCGGATTGGGGATGGGGGTTGGAATGGGGTGGAGGGGTTATAGGATGGATGGTAACGAAAAAACTGAAATTTAAAAGAAAAAAATACCTTTTTGAGAGGGGGGGGGGGTGATTGGTAAGGGTGGAGAAGGTTGAGAAAGATTTATTGAAAATTTTTCCTTCTCTTGATAAGGAAAATATTTCCTTCAATTGGAGGAAAATGAGTTCATGAGGCCTGAAGCACC
Organism: Nicotiana noctiflora; assembly: GCA_032618575.1. Lineage (NCBI taxonomy): Eukaryota > Viridiplantae > Streptophyta > Magnoliopsida > Solanales > Solanaceae > Nicotiana > Nicotiana noctiflora. The sequence continues at coordinate 7,471 of JASVEL010007264.1, forward strand.
CTAGAAATACTTACACATAGCTCAAATGAGTTCACCAATAGGAGCATCATATAGGTGATTTGTATAAGATAAATAGTGATCCAAAAAAAGAGAACAAAGAGATACGTGTTTGAGATTAATTCTAAATATTTTTACTACCAGAACTGTTTGTATATATTGATAGCTAGCTCTTCCTATCATGTTATTTGAGTTGATTTAGTGATATTATTGGTTATTTGTTGTTTTCTTTTTCTAGATTATGGCGTAAATAAACATGTCAAAGTTTCTTAAGACTTCTCTGGTTTATGCATGGCTTCAATAACTCCTGATTCATATAAAGTTTGTGAATGTTTTCCAAATGTGTATTTTGTTGTTTGATAAAAGTTTAAATTGTCACAGCATGAATTTGTGACAGCATGATTTCCTTTAATTTGTAGGTTTAAGGGTATTCCTTTAAAGATGGTTCTACATCATATTTTCTTTGATTTTATGGAAGTCTAAAGATAGAACAAGAATTCTAGGTTATTTGTCGCATTAAGTTCCCTGGGATATGCATCTTTTTCTTCTTCTTTTCACAAATGAAGGCCTTGAACATTTGATCACACTATAGAACTTTAACTACACGTTAGGAATATCCCAAATTTTTTCCGATGCACAAGAAGAAGTGCACATTCGAAATATTTTGGCGTGAATGCATAATATAATCTTGCTTACCTTCAGGATTGTCGTCCGAGTCCTCCATTATTTATGAGAAGTGTTTGGTCCAAGTAACATTTGGATTGAAAGAACACAAATATAACATCAATAAGTTCATTCCTTCTGCAAGGAAAATTTTTAATGTCTATATATTTCGGGTGGAGCAGATAAATTCAAATACAATTGGATAGCAATATAACATACAAGGTTTGATTGAGGTTGTCTTATTTCAATTATAACTATATTGAGAAGGGCATATTTCTTGTTTGGTTCAGGTTATCATGTTATACAAGTTTGTAATCTCATAACTACTTACAGCAAAACTTATAAAATACACTTACAACATTCAAAATTACATAACTAAAGTTACTAAATAGTTTTTATTCTTTGTATTTGCAGACAGGGGCGGAGGCAGGGGGCGTAAGGGTGTTCATCCGAACACCCTTCGCCGAAAAATTACACTGTATATATAAGGTAAAATCTATTTTTTATCTCTATATATTAAGTTTTGAACACTCTTGACACAAGGCAAACGTTTGGCTCAGTGGTCAAGGGTGTTCAAAATGTGCAGAAGATCGCAGGTTCGATTTGTGAGGTGCAATCCAAATGTTTTTGAAAACCCTTGATATATATCCTGTCTCCGCCACTATTTGCAGATAAGACCATGTAATACTAATAGCTAGCTCACAATGTTGGGCACGTGCTCCACGGGCATCAAAGATCTAGTAATGTGAATAGTTGAGGAAGGTTTGTGATTGGTTTGGCTTTTGGAGCATTAACTCGGACTCGAAATTATTTCTCGAGGAAGAGGTGATTAAAAATGGATGACGTAGAGATTAGTCCCTTGCCGAGACATATTTATTTATTGTATTCTCCCTTACCGAGATGATTGAACTATTATTTGTATTCCCTTGCCGGGATTTTCTGTAATTGTATTTACTCCCCTTGCACTTGAGTTGCGAATGTTGTATGGGTGAGTTCTTGGTATTAAATGTTGAGGATCGGGTTGCAAGCCACAACAGTGTTGATAAATATTGAGGATCGGGTTGCACGCCGCAACAGTATTGATTATTGAGGATCGGATTGCACGCCACAACGATGATATCTGTTGAGGATCAGGTTGCGCACCGTAACGGAGTATAAACTTAGTGTATTGTGTTCGTACGTAACTTTCTATGTTTTCCTTATCAATGTTATTGTTCAACTTCACTTCTTTACTAATGATTTCTATATTTAGACTGTAGTATCCCACATCATGCCCCCTCCTTTTTTTACTTCTTAAATTAGTGTATTTCATGTAATTGCACATATATCTGTACAGGTCATTTGTGGTACTTCCTGTCTAGCCTCGTCACTACCTCGACGTGGTTAGGCCAGGCACTTATCAGCACATGGGGTCAGTTGTGTTGATGCGACACTCTGTGCATTTCTTTTGCACAAATCAGGATGCAGCTTTCGGACCGCATCAGTATTAGACCGGGAGCAGGGCTTCAGTCTAGGGACTCTTAAGGTAGCCTCGCCGATGTCCGCGGGCCCGGATTCTCTTGTATCTTTATTCAGTTTGTTAGCTTTTGTATTGAAACAGACTGTTATAATTTCTTTCAGATGGTTGTATTTAGTAATCTTAGAAGTTCGTGAGTTAGTGACACCAGGTTCTGGGTAGAGATATGTTTCAAACTTTTGCATTTTTATTTTCATTTTATTTAAGTTTAAAATCTTCCGCTCTCGTTTAATTGAATTTCTTTTATTTATATTGTTGAGATTTATCAGAGAATGTTAAAGTTTGGCTGACCTAGCTCCGTTAGTAAGCGCCATCACGACTCCCGATGGTGAAAAATACGGGTCGTGACAGATTGCTATATTATTTGGATGTTTTTCGGTTGAGAATCTTTTTCATAACTAGAAATACAAAATTTGTGTGTTATAATTGAGTTTGTTGAGTTATATTAGGAGTCCGTTATGTTAATTGATTCACTTTCCATTTGAATATAGTGTAATCTCATGTTCCACGTCGTGAATACAGTCGAACAGAATAATTTGTCTAGTTGTAATCTCATGTTTCATGCCATGAATACAATCGAATACACTTGAATACAAAATGTTTTCTAGCTGTAATCCCCTGTTTCATGCCAAAAAATTGTATTGTATTCATAAATACAATAGCTTTAATATATTCTAAAAATTCTAAAAATATAGTATAGAAAATAATATAGTAAATAATAACTACAACTAGCTAATAATCACTAAAACATAGTAATTTATGAAAGTTTCTCGATAAACAATGATGCCAAGTTAAATAGGGTATATATATTTGGCCTTCATTTTTTCTTTCTTCTCTCGTGAGTCTTGGAAGTACTTGAGTGCTTTCTGTTCAAATCCAGATGCCAACAGTAAGTAGAAGAGAAGCTTCCCTAGAAATACAAATGCAAGAATTTTAAGGGATTTAATTTATATATCAAAATTATGAAAAGAAAAATTACATTGCAGTATAATGTTAGTAATTTGGTTATTTATTTTCTTCCAGGTTAGCAAATTGTTTTAATATAGATATTTACATTTAATTATCTGTTAAATCACTCGACACCGTGAAATTCATTTGTATTGTTAGTAATATATAACATTATTTGAGAATTATGAAATCCCATAATCAAATTCATACATAGGCAAAAATAATAGATCGATAATTTGCTTGCTTAATAGTCAACAAAGTTATCTGGTATCCATGTTAGTAAAAAGTAGCAAGTAACCATAAAATTAATAAAAATATACGACAACTTGGTCTGAATAACATAATTATCAAAACTTTATTAAGTTATCATTATTTGGTTTAGAGAGCAGGGGCTTCGAGTTCGAGTGACTAGCTAATTGCTATATTTGCTTTTCACTGGAAACATGAAACCATTTTTGTTTTATGTTTTAATAAAAAAAAAAAAGTGGGCTCTAAAATTGCGTATTTATGCTAGGTAGCAAAGTAGAAACTCTAGACAAAATAGGAATTAAAGTCTATATTTGGCAAGTAGCACATACAAACAAAACAGGAAAAGTGGACCACAAAAAGAAAAAAAGCAACCAAAAGTGGAAGCATTAAAGTACATTAGATGTGCCCATAAGTAGATGGAAAAAAAATATCTAGCAGTAAACTTTTTGTCCATTCAAATATTTGCTATTAGCAAATCATATCTTATATTTGCCTATTTCATTAACGGAGCTCCAGCATAAAATAGGTTAAATTTTTCGGAAAAAAAGTCCAAATTTACCCAAGGGTCTGGCTAGATCATTAGTGTGCTCCGCGATTTTGGACGAATCTAGGGTTGTATTTATATTTTTTTTAAAATCTTATTACATACATAGCAATATTTACCGAATCCAATAAGTAAGATGAGCATTGGATTTGGTGGCAAATTTATAATCTATAAATTTTAAATCCTTGCTTCGTTTTTGCTCTATCGCTCGATTTTTAATTATGATTTAAATTTTTCGGAAACAATTCTCACAGGGTAGGATAAAGTCGGCATATACACTACTATTCTTAGACACATGGACGGATTTACCTTAATACAAGTGATGTCACGTGACATCGCTTCGTCGAAAATCTTTACTAATTAATTATATATAATTCAAATGAAAAACAGAAAAATACTAAAATAAAATAAAGTGACACCACATGTTACAAAGAGTTCTATAACGTAATTGGTTAGAGGCGGAAGAACTCTATGTGAGGTCATGAGTTTGAACTACCATACGAACATTTTTGATGTTTTAATTTAATTGCGGAATTTAGTGGATTTGAAGTTATAACAAAAAGACCAGCACATTATAATTTTTAAATTGGAGGAAGGCTGCTACTTTCTTTTTAATTGTATTTTTATTGGTTGTTTTTTAAAATACAATATTATATTAATTTATTTATTTTCACGTTTAATGGTGACACCGCTTACAAAAATTCCTGCACACGCCACTGCTTAGACAATATTTATGGGATTATACTAATACTATTGTTGTTGTTCATATTGAAGCATGTCACGTCCTTAGTTGTTAACTAAGTACACGTGCGGCACTTGACAACTTGCTCACGATCTTGCACAACTTGCTCACGTTCTTGCTAGGCCAAGTCAGCCCTACTATACTCAAGATCGCTAAGAGAATGGAAGAAAGAACACAAGAGAATTTTTAAAGGAAGCTTTGTATTAGAGAGAACTTGAATTGTTTTCTTGGTTGATAAATTACAAATGAATGCCCCCTATTTATACTAATCATCTAGGGGCTAGTATGTAAATAATAATTGTTCTACAAGTCCTTTCATATTTACAAATAAGTCCATTCTCTAGAATTCTCTACAAGCCTAGAAGATTCCAAGGACTTTCCTAATAAATTCATAAAGATCTAGGTTATTCCTAAGAAAATATCCATACTTATCTAGAATCTTCTCACAAATACTAGCCTTCTTCTTATGTAAGCTTCCACATGGCATTAATATATGCCAAATGGAGCCTATGTGGCATGATGATGTGGTGGATCATCACACTCTCCCCCACCTAGTATTGCGACGATCGCGACGCAATGCTGCTGCATAAACTCTCGGATCTTATCTTTGAATTGCCACAAATCCTCATATCGTTCCCACGTGGCCTCCTCCGGTGATTGACCTTTCCAATGGACGAGGAACATAGCGGTCGCTTTTTGCCCTTGTTTTCGCCTGGCTTGGTAATCTATGATAGCCTCAATCTCTCGATCATGCGAGGCAGTAATAGTCATTGGCGCTCGACTTGATTGGCCCCTACTCGGATCATCCTTATCTTCATGATATGGCTTAAGCATGCTGGCATGGAAGACAGGGTAGATCTTAAGATATGATGGCATGTGAAGCTTGTATGAGATCTTGCCTACCTTGGCGACAATTTTAAATGGCCCTTCATACTTGCGAATTAAATTCTGATGCATGCCCCGTAGTGCCTTGAACTGTCTTGGGTTAAACTTCACCATGACCATGTCCCCAACTCTATAGTCTGTGGGACGCCGTTTACGGTCCGCAAACTTCTTCATCTTCTTAGCCGCCTTATCCAAGTAGGACTTAGCAGTGTCGAGCTGCTCCTCCCATCCTTTGGCCATATGATAAGCCCCCAAACTCTTTCCTTCGAAAGCGGCTGGTAATGAATGTGGAGTTTGTGGTTGTTGGCCTGTGGCCAGCTCAAATGGTGTCCGCCCCGTGGACTCACTCCGCTGTAAGTTATAAGAGAATTGGGCGATGTCTAGGAGCCTTGCCCAATCTTTCTGATGCGCACTTACATAATGCCTCAAGTAGCATTCTAGTAAGGCATTGACCCGTTCCGTTTGTCCATCCGTCTGTGGGTGGAAACTAGTAGAAAAGTGCAGTTCCGTGCCTAGTATGTCGAACAACTCTCTCCAAAAGTTCCCAGTGAAGCGGGGGTCTCGATCACTGATGATATGCCTTGGTAAGCCCCAATACTTCACCACGTTCTTAAAGAATAGCTTGGCGGCTTCCTTAGTTGTGCAACCCGGTGAGGCAGGCATGAAGGTAGCATATTTGGAAAATCTATCCACGACCACCATAATAGTACCATAACCGTCGGACTTCGGTAGGCAAGTGATAAAGTCCATAGTCACGCTCTCCCATGGACGCTCTGCAACTGGTAATGGCTCCAAAAGTCCTCCGGGTTGTTTTTGTTCAACCTTGTCCTGTTGACAGACAAGACAAGTCTGCACATAGCACTCTATGTCATCTCGCATGCGTGGCCAATAGTAGACTGACTCAACCAAGGCCCTAGTGCGACGTTGGCCTGGATGACCAGCCCACATTGTATCATGACTCTCCCTTATGATCCGCCGTCTGATGTCTCCAAACTTAGGCACGTAGACCCGCCGACCCGTGGTAAGTAATAGGCCGTCTTCAACCCAAAAACGTCTCGTCTTGCCCTGGTTGGCTAACTCGATAAGTTGTTTGGCTGCTGGATCATGTTGCATGCCTTCTTTTATAGCCTCACGAATGTCCCAAGTTGCTGAAGTGATGGCAGCAAGCTCGGCTTTCCGGCTCAAGGCATCAGCTACAACATTACCTTTGCCCGGCTTGTACTCTAGCACATAATCAAACTCAGCCAAGAATTCTTGCCACCTAGCCTGTTTTGGTGTGAGCTTGTTCTGCGTCTGAAAGTAGCTAGTAGCCACATTGTCAGTCTTGACCACGAACCTCGACCCGAGCAGATAATGTCTCCATGTACAAAGGCAATGCACAATTGCACTCATTTCCTTCTCTTGCACCGTGTAACGCCGCTCTGTCTCATTTAACTTGCGGCTCTCAAATGCTATGGGATGCTTATCCCGCATAAGGACACCCCCAATAGCGAAGTCTGAGGCATCTGTGTGCACCTCAAATGTCTTGGCAAAGTCAGGTAATGCCAAGACTGGCTCCTCTGTTACCGCTGCCTTAAGGCCTTCAAATGCCTTTTGACATTGCCCCGTCCAAACCCACAGATTGTTCTTCTTTAGCAACTCCATCAATGGTGCAGCCTTTGCTGAGTAGCCACTGATGAACCGACAATAGTAGTTAACAAGGCCAAGGAAGGATCTCAACTCGGTTACCTTTGTAGTTGCCTCCCACTCCTGGATAGCACGTACCTTAGCCTCGTCCATACGTAGCTCGCCATTGCTAATGATATGGCCCAAGAAGTGCACCTTTGATTGTGCAAACTCGCACTTCTCCCTCTTGATGTATAGCTCGTTCTCCCGCAAGACTTGGAAAACTTTCCTTAAGTGCTCCATGTGGTCCTCCAAGGTGTTGCTGTAGATGACTATGTCATCTAGGTAGACTACCACGAACCGATCAAGGTAGGAATGAAAAATCTTGTTCATAAGGGTGCAAAATGTGGCCGGTGCGTTGGTTAAGCCGAAGGGCATCACCAACCACTCAAAGGCTCCATATCTTGTCACACATGCTGTCTTTGGCTCATCCCCTTCAGCAATGCGAACCTGGTAGTAGCCCTTTCGAAGATCCACCTTGGTAAAGTATTTGGCTTGCCCAAGTCTATCGAACAAGTCATCAATGAGTGGGATCGGGTACTTATTCTTCACTGTAAGCTTATTAAGTGCTCGGTAGTCTATGCACAAGCGCAACGATCCATCCTTCTTCTTCTGGAACAATACTGGTGCGCCGAAAGGTGCCTTTGATGGGCGAATGTGACCAGCATCCAACAACTCTTTCAATTGTTTCCTGAGCTCCTCTAGCTCGGGCGGTGCCATACGATATGGGGAAAATGCAGGTGGTTTAGCCCCTGGTTCCAACTCAATCTTGTGATCCACCTCTCGCCTAGGCGGCAAGTGCTTAGGCAATTCCTCGGGCATGACATCTTTGTTTTCCTCAAGCAGCTTCTCTATGCAAGGCGGCAATGTCTCTTGAAAACTCTTATCTTCCTCCATACTTGCAATAGTTGCCACGAACGTTGGCTCCCCCTTCTTGATCCCCTTTACAATCTGCATAGCTGAGATTTGTGCTTGGAATTGCCCGTGTGGCATAGTCATTGTAGGTACCATGCAAGCTCCTTCTCGCTCCATAACGAAAAGACGTTGGAGGTAGGGGTCGATCAAAGTATGACAATGTCTAAAGAACTCTTGCCCCAGTATGATGTCAAATATGTCCATAGCAGTTACGGTAAAGTTTGTCGTACCTTTCCAAGCTCCCAATTTGACACCTACTCCATTAGCTACCCCGCGAGCATTTTGTACATCGGCATTCACGGTCTTGACCCGAGAGTTGGTTGGGGAAAGCTTCAATTCTAGTCTCTTTGTGGCAGCCTCAGTCACGAAGTTGTGAGTTGCTCCGGTATCCACCATTGCACGAGCGTGCTTGTTGTTGATGGTGAGATCCACATATTGATTTCCACTCTCGGTAGGTTGGATAGCTTGCTTTGTGACGGCACCACATAATCCGATCATACCCAACTGTGCAGTTCCCGAACTCTCTCCTTGCGGCTGCTCCTTTCGTTCACGGACTATGGCGCCGAGGCTCTTTAGGTCGGGACAATTCCTAAAGCCATGTGGCCCTCCGCATATGTAGCATCCCTTCTTCTCGGCCTGTGCCTTCTTCTCGGCGTAGCCTTGACGACCACTCGACTTTTTGGAATCTTGAGTCTTGGAGTATTGTTGATGTATCTCCTTGCCTTTGCCACGATCTCCCCCGCCTTTGACATTGTTAACTTTTGACTCCTTGCCATTGCCTTTGTCATGCTTCTCATGCCTGAAATCCATCAATGATTCGGCCTCTACTATGGCTTGGTCTATATCGGTGACTTGCCGGCGTTGTAACTCCTGCTTAGCCCAATTTTGCAACCCGTCCATGAAGTGGAACAACAAGTCATCATTGGTTAGGTTGGGGATTTGAAGCATAAGGGTAGTGAACTCCTTGACATAGTTACGTATGCTCCCTGTTTGCTTCAATTCCCTAAGCTTGCGCCTTGCCTCGTACAAAACATTGTTTGGAAAGAATTGCCGCTTGAACTCGGCTTTGAATTGATCCCATGTGCTAATAGTACGTAGACCTTTATCCACGTCCGACATCTTCCTTCTCCACCAAAGCATGGCAGTCTCTGAGAGGTACAATACCGCAGTGTTGATTTTTGCCTCGTCGTCCTTCACTTTGCCGTGCCTGAAGTAGTTCTCTAAGTGCCAAAGGAAATTTTCCACTTCTTGTGCATCACGAACACCTTTGAACACCGGTGGTTTGGGAGCATCGATCTTGGTCTCTCTCGTTACCACTACATTTCTGGCTACCTCGGTCACGCCAGCATTGACATGCTCCTCGAGCGAATCTATCTTTGCCTTCATAGCATCGATAGTACTCAAAGCCTCCATGAGTCTGCACTCTAAGGCGGTGATGGTTTGCCTTAGTTCCATCTCAGTCTGGGTACGTCCCTCCAAGTCATTTCGGATACTTTCAATCTCTTCAAGAGTGTGCCCCTCAAGAACGCTAAGGGTGCCTTCCACCTTCCCCAAGCGTTGGCCAAAGATCTCCACGGCGTCCATCCCCGCGTTCATCTTCATCACCCACTCTTTACCGAGCGAGACGTCCTCGGGCAGGACCTCTACTTCACCCTCGCTCGCCTCAGTGGCAGATGATTCTTGGGATGTAAGCCCTTTGTTTGACACAATCTCGGGCGGTACCTCCTGGCTCTTGTTGGTGGCATTCCTCTTTTTTCCACGGCCGCTCTTGCCAGCAGCATCCTGGATGACGTTGGCTTGGGTGTTGGCAGCATTAATTTCTCCGTCGTTCGCCATTCCCTTAGTTGAAACCTTCGCTCTGATACCACGTTGTCACGTCCTTAGTTGTTAACTAAGTACACGTGCGGCACTTGACAACTTGCTCACGATCTTGCACAACTTGCTCACGTTCTTGCTAGGCCAAGTCAGCCCTACTATACTCAAGATCGCTAAGAGAATGGAAGAAAGAACACAAGAGAATTTTTAAAGGAAGCTTTGTATTAGAGAGAACTTGAATTGTTTTCTTGGTTGATAAATTACAAATGAATGCCCCCTATTTATACTAATCATCTAGGGGCTAGTATGTAAATAATAATTGTTCTACAAGTCCTTTCATATTTACAAATAAGTCCATTCTCTAGAATTCTCTACAAGCCTAGAAGATTCCAAGGACTTTCCTAATAAATTCATAAAGATCTAGGTTATTCCTAAGAAAATATCCATACTTATCTAGAATCTTCTCACAAATACTAGCCTTCTTCTTATGTAAGCTTCCACATGGCATTAATATATGCCAAATGGAGCCTATGTGGCATGATGATGTGGTGGATCATCACAAGTGGCTCTATTAAAAGTTAGGAGCAAAAATGAGGGAAGTGCACGGTTAGCCACTAATAATACATGTATTAAATTTAAGCTACTATTTAAAATATCTTTAGTCTTTAGCCACTGCTTTAATAAACTTTAACTGCCCGGACGAAAATATTCTTCTGCTCATGTCCTTACTTTTGAACTTAACTTCAGGACTAAATGTCCTTAATTTTTGAACTTCGAACTTTAAGTTTAGGACTTCATGACTAATGTCCTTAACTTTTGAACTTAACTTCGGGACTTCACGACTACATGTATTTAACTTTTGAACTTGTAGTTGTCAGTTTAGGAACAAGTGTCATTTATAACTTTTGAGCTTGTTAGTCTAAGTTCATGACCTATTGCCCTTATCTTTTGTGCTTCTTAGCCTAAATTCACGACCTATTGTCCTTAACTTTTGAACTTGTAACTATAAGTTCATGACCTATTGTCCTTAACTTTTGAATTTCTTAGCCTAAGTTTAGGACCTATTGTCCTTAACTTTTCAGCTTGGTAGTCTTAGTTCAGGATTTCTGGACCTATTGCCTTAACTTTTGAACTTGTAACTATAAGTTCAGGACATATCGTCCTTAACTTTGGAGCTTGCTAGTCTAAGTTCAGGATCAAGGGTGTGTTTAGTATAACATAAAATATTTTCCGTGGAAAATATTTCCAAGAACATATTTTCTTGGAAAATAAGTAGTAATCTTATTTATTTTCCGGTGTTTGGTACGCAAATTAAGAAAAATAATTTCTCAAGAGTATTCATAAATAATTTCGATATAATAAACATGAAGCCATAAACTTTCAAACCAACAACCTTCCGGACCCACAAATTTCATAAATTTCGAACGGCTAAACTTTCAAAACCGCAAAACTTCAAACACGTAAACTTTATAGTTACTAAACTCGTAACCTTCCAAACACATAAACCTCCAAACTCATAATTTTTGAACTTGTAAAATTTTGAGCCTTTAAACCGATAAATAGTAAAATTCAAACTGAAAAATACATTTTAAAAAAAAAAATCCAGAGGGGGGAGAGCAGGGCTGGGGGCAGTAAAACAAAAAAAAGAAAATTTAAATAACAAAAAAAAAGTAAAAAATTATTTTTTGTACGGGAAGGGGAGGGGGTGAAGGGACAGTAGGGTGAGTGGTAACGGAAAAACTGAAATTTATAAAAAAACAAAAAACAAAAAACAAAAACATTTTTTGGAGAGGGGGTGGGGTGGGTTGGTGGGGTGGGTTGGTGGGGGTGGGTTGGTGAGAAGGAGCTTTGGAAAATGTTTTCCCTTCTTTTGATAAGGAAAATATTATCCTCCGATTGAAGAAAACGAATTGATAAGAAAAATATTTTCCAAAACATTTATGCCAACCAAATATGAGAAAATTAAAATATATTTTATGAAAAATATTTTCCTTCGTACCAAACACACTCCAAATGTTCTTAACTTTTGACTTGTAATCTAAGTTCAGGACCAAGTGTCCTTAACTTTTGAACTTGGAACTCAAAGTTCAGAACCAAATGTCCTTAACTTTTAAACTTGTAACTGTAAGTTCAGGATCCATAACATAGCAGAAAACTAAATATTCTTTGTAACTTTTCACAAAAAAAAAATTATAATAATTGTAATTTACATATAAAATTGATCTAATCACAAAATTATTCCAGAATCATCGTAATTTGCTATTACTTATGTTTCTGCCTCGTTTTTGTTACTTATGTCCTAGATAAAAATTGTCATAGCACTCATCCATTATAATCTATAGGAAACTATACATTCTTGGGAACAACGATCAGTCTACCAAAGATTGTGTTAAGAAAATGGTGAGAAATTAAAAGGGAGAAGAAAACTCCCACTTGAACGAGGAAAACGTTAACTTCCACGTAGCAGTTTCTGCGCTTTATCTTTAGAAAATTATGAAAGGGCAATATTATCTTTTTATATTAATTTTAATAAATTAGTGGCTATTTTTGCTCAATATTGGATAAAAAAGGCTACCTCGCGCCATTTTATAGCATAAAACTACTTTTTCCTAACGACAAGCCCATCTATATATAAGAACAAAAGTTTAAAGAATGAAAAAATTGCTCTATCTCAAAGAGTACAATGAGCAAAGTCGACCCTTCCCCCTGTGGTTCTAATCGAAATGTTGTTAGAACAAAAGGATTTAAACTTTTTGTCCAACCAATTAAATAAGAAGATTTTAAGTAAATTTTAGTTAAAGATAATTCTTTTTTGGATCTAAAATAAAAGATATAAGTAAACAATGTTGATTTGTCAAAAGTTCCTCTCCCACATCGGTGGGGAACTTGTTTTGGGGGAGGGTTTCTCTATATAAAAGGAGGCTTAATGTTTAGGATTAAAACACACATCTCATTTGCCTTCTTATCTTCTTAAGGTATTTGTATCTTCTCTCTTTAGTATTATTTCACTTGTATTTTGGAGTGAAATAAAATATTGGTTGTGTCCGAGGAGTAGGCAAAATTAGCCGAACCTCGTAAATTCCTGGTGTTCCTTTTATTGTTGCTTTATTGTCTTATTTATTATTTGGTGGCTGCCATAAATTTTTGGTATAGTAGTTGTGACTCATTCACACTATATACATTTGGCTTCCGCAACAATTGGTACAGAGCCAAGGTATTATCTCGGTATGCTCTGTGGTTGCAGCGTAGTCTGATCTTCCACATCAGAAAAGATTTATCTTGGTAACCGAGTCAAGGTTTTGTCTCGGTATGCTCTGTGGTTGCAGCTTAGTCTGATCTTCCACATCAGAAAGGAAATAATCTTGATTTGTGTCGTCGGCTATTAAATAATATTTGTGTCAAAGATGGGAGACAATAAACAAGAAGAATCTACATCAAGTGTCAGCAATACGTCATCATTGGCATCTTCGCTTATGACAAGAATTGTGTCAAATACGAAATTTGCAGTAGAAATTTTTGACGGGTCCGGACATTTTGGGATGTGGCAAGGCGAGGTTCTAGATGTCCTTTTTCAACAAGGGCTAGATCTTGCTATTGAAGAAAAGAGACCAAATGGTATTGGAGAAGAAGATTGGAGAATTATCAACCGTGTTGCTTGCGGTACCATTCGATCCTACCTTGCTAGAGAGCAGAAATATCCATACACAAAGGAAACTTCTGCAAGTAAATTATGGAAAGCATTGGAGGATAAATTTTTGAAGAAAAACAATCAAAATAAATTGTACATGAAGAAGAGACTGTTTCACTTCACCTATGTTCCTGGTACTACGATGAATGAACATATCACCAGTTTCACTAAGTTGGTCATAGATTTGCAAAATATGGATACAACTTATGATGATGGTGACTTGGCCTTGATGTTGTTGGCGTCACTTCCCGACGAGTACGAGCACCTTGAAACTACTCTACTCCATGGAAATGACGAAGTTTCTCTCAGAGAAGTTTGTTCGGCTTTGTATAGCTATGAACAAAGAAAGAGAGAAAAACAGAAGGGCGGAGAAGGAGAAGCATTGTTCGTGAGGGGTCATCCTCAAAATCAAAAGAGGACAAGGAAAGGAAGATCTAAGTCAAGATCGAAACCCAGCAACGATGAATGTGCCTTTTGTCGAGAAAAGGGGCACTGGAAGAAAGACTGTCCGAAGTTGAATAATAAGGCCAAACATAACAATGGAAAGGCCATTATGGATTCAAATGTAGCTGATTGTGATGATTCGGATTTCTCATTAGTTACAACTGAGCCGTCAACGTCATCAGACATATGGTTGATGGACTCGGCTTGTAGCTATCATATGTGTCCCAACATGGATTGGTTTGTGGACTTTCAAGAAGGAGAATATGGAGTCGTCCAAACAGCGGATAACAACCCTCTTACCTCATATGGAATTGGTTCAATACGATTAAGGAACCATGATGGAATGATCATAACATTAATAGATGTTCGATATGTACCGGGTTCAAAGAAAAATCTCATTTATGTGGGAGCCCTAGAATCAAAAGGGTTCAAAATTATTGCAGAAAATGGTGTGATGAGAGTATGCTCCGGTGCACTAGTGGTAATGAAGGCCAATCGGAAGAACAATAACATGTACCGTTATCTCGGTAGTACAGTTATTGGGACAGCGACAGTGACGTCCAGTGACAACAAAGAGGCAGAAGCAACCAGGCTATGGCACATGCGCTTGGGACATGCTGGAGGAAAATCCTTGAAAACTCTATCAGATCAAGGATTGTTGAAAGGGGTAAAGGCTTGCAATTTGGAGTTTTGCGAGCATTGTGTCAAAGGGAAATAAACAAGGGTTAAATTTGGTACAACAATCCATAATACTAAAGGCATTTTGGATTATGTACATTCTGATGTTTGGGGTCCTTCCAAAACACCTTCATAGGGTGGGAAGCACTATTTTGTGACCTTTGTCACACCTCCTTTTGGCGCGCCCACTACCCCGGGGGTAGAAGCGTAAGGAATTTTTTCCAATTAAGTGACAATATTCGAAACGGGATTATTCTATTTATTTCAGAGTCGCCACTTGGAATAAATTATGGTGTCCCAAGTCACCAATTCATTTAAATCCCGAATCGAGGAAATTTCGACTTTCCAAATGAAGTTTGCGAACCAGAAATTCTAAGTAAGGAATTCTATTGACCCGAGGGAAGGTGTTAGGCACCCCCGGGTCCCGTGGTTCTAGCACGGTCGCTTCAATTATTATAAATGGCCAAAAATTCCTGATTTTATACATGTTCACATCATAATGCAATTTAAACCTATCAACCGCTTTTGTCTAATTTTTAAGAATGATCGCAACGTTATTAAAACACGTCTCGAATCACGTCACATACATTATACCCGTGATTTTGACATATTTAACATCGTTGATATTTGAATTTAAATCACATAAATATGCATCCGAGTTTAGAAAATTAATCTTAAAATAGCGCGCCAAAAAAAAAAAAATAACTACGCACTTTCAACTTTGTGAGAACCATAAAAATTCAACTAATGGCACACCTTGATTTTTAAAGAGTTGAGACTAATTGAGTGAGGTTTGTCTCATATTTTAAGTAAATAAGATCCTAAAACGGCTATGGTTTTCTAGTTATTTGTGTCTAAAATGAAGAGAAGTCCTAATTAATTACGTGAATCAAAGTCAACCAAAATTGAACTTGTGTAGAATTATTTGAGAAGGATTTGGGTCCAAAGCAAAATTCGACCACTAGTTCAAAAGGCTTATTAAGGAACTTTGCAAATATAGGTAAAACCCGTCAAACTTATTTGAGTTAACCGCACATGATTCCAATTAGCACATTTACTAGTGAAATATTTAAACTATGAAGATATTAATGATCCTAGTGAATTAGTGTTACTATACTGACAAAGGCGATTCATTATTGTTATTATCAACCTAGAATCAAATCTGAAGAATTACACAATCTAGTTGTATTTAATTGACTCAATTAGAATAAATTATTAGTTATACCTAAACAATTATGAATTAATACGACAATGAACATTTATCTACCAATTTATAAACTAATCATCCGCATTTGAGTTTCTAATTTTTGCATACCTATGCTTGAAATACATCATGAATTCTACACTAAAATGAGTCAACCTTACTAAATAAATGAAGCCTATAAGATCAGAAGAAAGAAAAATCTAGTGAATTTAACAATCCAATTTGAATAAACAATCCAAATTATTAACAACAGTCCTAATTATACAATCTATATGCTTGTTGTTCATGTAATATCAATAAAGGTTAATCAAATAACTACAAAAAAAAAGAACTAATTCACTACTAGCTATGCTAACAGAATGCATTTCAATATATGGATCTGGTGGAAAACATCTCTATTTTGACTCCAATTCACAATTACATCAAGGTTGAATTCAGAAATGGTACCTGGAAAGGAGATTAAAGAGGAGTAAGGTGCAGCAGTGATAGCAAACAGCAGTATAACAACAGTAATATCAGTACACCAACAAATGCCCAGATTGAAGACCAACAAACAAAGCACCAACATCAATGGAACAAGTAAAATAGCCGAAAACAAGTTCCAAATTCCAAAGTATGAACTCAACCAATCCGAAACTCGATTACCAACAGAAAACAGGAAGAACTAGAAGTTATGAGACAATATCTTTCTAATTCTCAAACATTCGAAGATCAAGAGTTTAAAACAAACAGTGTTTCTGCTTTTTCCAGTAGATGTATCTCTTTTTATGTATCTGTATGGTTTTTTTCAGAATTCAACATGTGTTTCAAACTCTCTCTGTGAGTGTATGTGTAAAACCTATTCTGCTCTCTCCCTTTTCAGTGTCTATTGCGAGTGTATCTCTGTTTTTTCTCTCTGTTTTTCCAGTGTTTTAGAAATCCTAAGCTCTCTCTGTGTGTGTTATTTGCCAGTGATCTTTCTGTGTGAGTGTGAGTGTATGTATGTGTTTTTTCTCTGTCCTTCAACTCTGTTTTCCCAACCCCTCTTATAACCTCCAAAAACCAAAGTAACAGCCCTATTTTTTTAGTTTCAGATCTATTGATTTACTTGATCTTAATCTTCCTGCTCCTGTTGATGATGTGAATGGCGAGCCTTCCTTTGTGTCTTCTTGGTAGTTAGCGATAAAAAGATCCACGATGTTTGCTGGTAAGCTGATTTTCAAATTGACAGAACAGAAGCAATGCTAAGTTGTATAGACAACGCGCTGCGACTACAGTTTTTTCTCAATTGTAAGAACCTTACACCAATGCTACTTCTGGCATGTTCCATGAATATGCTTCAATTTTTGCTAGTTAAGTTCATTCATATCTTTAGCTAGAGACATTCTTATGTCTGTTTTTGTTTTGTTGGCTCTATTATAAAGACTAGTTGCTTTGTTGGCTCTATTATAAAGACTAGTTTGTGCGACCTTCAAGCACAAACCGTACCATATTGACAATGTAGTATCTTTCGTCATTGACTTGGCATTATGAGATCGAGTCAATATCGACCATCATACACCTCCCTAGCAAGTACTTATTTTCTCATATTATCTACATTTGGTTTGATCTATGAAGTAAACCAGAATCTCCAAGAAATCAACCATATGAACCATTTCCCCAACACATTTCTATTTTGTTCTCGTTGTACTCACAGATAAAATTTTGGATGTTGTCATTTACTCAACAGAGTATCAACATTAAGGAGATCTACAGATCTGTACACGTTAAAACTTCAGTTAAATTATCCACTAAATGCATTAGATAATTTGGACATATATACAAGAATGCGGATAGACAATATACAGAATGGGTGGTTGAATAAAGCCCTAAGATAGGAACCCTATCTTATCGTCCGGACTTTACTACCGTAAATAACAGAAACTATTAGGACAGAGAAGTCCTCTCAGAGATATGATACCAGCAAAATGTTCTTCAACATCATCGCTAAGTACAACAAATGTCCAAAAGTGCTACAGTTTTATATCGAACCTAAGCAGATGGCTTGACTGAAACAGCAGACAAATTTTCCAGAAGACACATAAAAAACCCTAACAGAAGCCATTGACATTCAAATGCTTTGGAATAAGGATGAGAACTTACCAGTGATGCGAAGGATTCAATGTACTCAAGAAGCAGATTAGTCGCTTCGGTATAACGACCATAGTCAATATATAGTCGAAGCAATTACGGTGACTCCATACAACCAAACAGGGCCTTATCAGAAAAATCTACAACAGTCAAATTCAATTACGGGAGAACTTTGAGCTTAGTAATGAACTATGGGGTTATGGTGATGGTAATTAGGGGATTTCCAAAGAAAAAGTTCGAGCAAGCTTTCATTCGCCAAAAGAATTAGGGGATTTCGGATGGAGCCTGGCAATTTCAGAGCATGCTCTAATTTTAGGGTTTAGGTATACATATTTTGGATGAAAACAAGATATAAATTTTAAAAAGAATAATAATCAAATTGTGGGCCCATCTTATTTTAGCGGGTATTAAAATTTTTGGTGGAAAATAAGGAGGGAACCACAATGACCGTAACAATACATCCAACCGTTCCCATAGATATATCTATTGCTACGGTTATCCAAACCGTAGCTATATATAAATATATAGGAACGGTTATTGAGTCTATCGCTACGGTTCAGTTGCTAAGTGTCCCGGTAGTTACAATAATTGTTTGTAACGGTTATAACCGTAACAATAGAATCGCTATCGCAACGGTTACGGATCCGTAGCAATAAAAAGCGTTGCCATAGCTCAAATTTCTAGTAGTGGGGGTTGTTTGGTAGGTTAAAAATGGGGAATTAATCTCAGCCGTTAGATTAAAAAAATCCAACGGCTGTGATCAATTTGTCGAATGGAATGGGCTGGGGCAAACGATATTTGGACCGGGTAAGGGTTCAATATTTGGGCCTGGTCCAGTTTCAAATGACCCAATCCAGGTTCTTACTCTCTATTCCTTTCTTTTTCTTTTAATTCTAATTCCTAATAATAATAATAAAAAAATCCTAACTACACTACAAAAGATCAAATCAAATTAACTAATACTAATTAAATTATACTAACAAATATCACACACAATTAAATGATCAATTTAAACATAAATCACACAATTAGGCATTTAAATGCTAAAAATGTAAAAAGATGAATTATTTTTGTGATTTTCATTTTGTAAGATAAAATTAATTACTCCTAATTTCAAAGTTAGATAAAAAATATAAACACGACATATTTTTGTATTTTTATTAATTTAAACACATATAATCACGCTTATACGAATACAAACAATTGCCAAAAATAACACGAAAATTCACAAAAATACACACCATACAAATCTATATTATTTTTTTTGAATTTTTGGGAGTAATTCTCATGTAAGGTAAAAATCACGTGCTCACAGCTGCCCCTCTTTGCGCGTAAACACGAAGTGTTTTTCGTGCAAAGAATAATGAGCAAATACGAGCGATTTTTGCCTGTTCGAGCACTCCTTGTGAAGCATTTCAAAAAGATCTTGACCGAGCCTTTGCTTTGGGAGGCCTCCTACATATCCTGGGCTAAACAGGAATCAGGTCAATGTAGTTCGGGAAGTTTTGGTAGCTGGGACTACCGTGGACTGACACTTTGCTGTTACTGTTGCTATCGTTGCTGCTGTTGCTGCTTACTGCTTACTGACCTCTTTATTACACCAAAAGAGAAATTAAAGCTGAACTAGTTATGCTATCAAACTATGAGTTACAAGATTCCTATCTATGATTCTCTTGAAAACTTGATCTTGAATCTTAGATGATTTGCTGTAGACCCCGATCTGAATCTTGATGCTCAACAAGCTGTACGTGTTTGTTTATTTCTGTAACATCGAGTGAAACGGAGTCGGCGGAGCTTGTTATTTCAGTCAGATTCTGAGCAATCCGCGCTTCTGTTTACTCCAACATTTGGACTCGTTTTCTTTTGATTCTTTTCTTCTTTTCTTCATGCAAGATTGATGTTCTACTTGTAGGTTATCTCGATCCTTGCGTCCCGAGGTCAACCTATTTAGACAACAAAACAAACAAACGAACGAAATTTTCTGCCCCAGTTTTGCTAGGAAAATTTCGTGAGTTAGTTGTGACACAGAAAGTGATTTAAAAGACTCTTTGGTATTGGGTAAGAAAATCACAATTTCACAAATAAACGTTCCACGGCTTTCTGGCCGGGATTTTAAAGAAGAGTTTCACGGCTTTCTGGCCGGAATTCAAATAATGTCTAACGGTTTTTGGCCGCTAGAACCTCGGTTTTTTGGCCGGGGATAAACTAAATGGCTCCGCAGTTTTCTAACTAGGAGATCCTCGATTTTCTGACCGGGGATAAAAGTTTCACGGCTTTCTGGACGGAATTCAAACAATGTCTAATGGTTTTTTGGCCGTCAGACCCTCGGTTTTTGGCTGGGGTTAAAATAAATGGCTCCGCAGTTTTCTGACTAGGAGATCCTCGGTTTTCTGACCGGGGATGAAAGTTTCACGGCTTTCCGACCGGAATTCAAGCAATGTCTAATGGTTTTTTTGGCCGTCAGACCCTCGGTTTTTTGGCCGGAATTAAAGTAAATGGCTCCGCAGTTTTCTGACTGGGAGATCCTCGATTTTCTGACCAGGGATGAAAGTTTCACGGCTTTCTGGCCTGAATTCAAGCAATGTCTAACAGTTTTTTGGCCGTCAGACCCTCGATTTTTTGGCTGGGGTTAAAGTAAATGGCTCCGCAGTTTTCTGACTGGGAGATCCTCGATTTTCTGACCGGGGATAAAAGTTTCACGGCTTTCTGGCCGGAATTCAAACAATGTCTAACGGTTTTTTGGCTGTCAGACCCTCGGTTTTTTGGCCGGGGTTAAAGTAAATGGCTCCGCAGTTTTCTAACCGGGAGATCCTCGGTTTTCTGACCGGGGATAAGAGTTTTACGGCTTTCTGGCCGGAATTCAAACAATGTCTAACGGTGTTTTGGCCGTCGGACCCTCGGTTTTTGGCCGGGGTTAAAATAAATGGCTCTGCAGTTTTCTAACTGAGAGATCCTCGATTTTCTGACCGGGAATAAAAGTTTCACGGCTTTCTGGCCGGAGAGACCCTCGATTTTCTGACCGGGGTCCAAATGGATATTGGACTAACATGATTTGATTCTCTTTTTGGAGTTTTCATTTTCTTTTCTTTTATTCTTCCTTTTGGGCCTTCTTTTAGGTATTTTCTTTTTAACCATCAACAAATGCATAAGATAAAGATAAACGTTCCACGGCTTTCTGGCCGGGATTTTGAAGAAGAGTTTTCACGGCTTTATGGCCGGAATTCAAACAATGTCTAACGGTTTTTGGCCGCCAGACCCTCGGTTTTTTGGCCGGGGTTAAAATAAGTGGCTCCGCAGTTTTTGACTGGGAGATCCTCGATTTTCTGACCGGGGACAAAAGTTTCACGGCTTTCTGGCCGGAATTCAAACAAAGCCTAATGGTTTTTGGCTGTTAGACCCTCAGTTTTTTTGCCGGGGTTAAAGTAAATGGCTCCGCAGTTTTTGACTGGGGAGATCCTCGGTTTTTTGACCGGGGATAAAAGTTTCACGGCTTTTTGGCCGGAATTCAAACAATGCCTAACGGTTTTTTGGCCTTCAGACCCTCGGTTTTTTGGCCGGGGTTAAAGTAAATGGCTCCGCAGTTTTCTGACTGGGAGATCCTCGGTTTTTTGACCGGGATAAAAGTTTCACGGCTTTTGGCCAGAATTCAAACAATGTCTAACGGTGTTTTGGCCGTCAGACCCTCGGTTTTTTGGCCGGGGTTAAAGTAAATGGCTCCGCAGTTTTCTGACTGGGAGATCCTCAGTTTTCTAACCGGGGATAAAAGTTTCAACGGCTTCCTGGCCGGAATTCAAACAATGCCTAACGGTTTTTTGGCCGCCAGACCCTCGGTTTTTTGGCCAGGGTTAAAGTAAATGGCTCCGCAGTTTTCTGACTGGGAGATCCTCGATTTTCTGACCGAGGATAAAAGTTTCACGGCTTTCTGGCCGGAAAGACCCTCAGTTTTTCTGACCGGGGTCCAAACAGAGATTGGACTGATATGATTTGATTCTCTTTTTTTGGAGTTTTCATTTTCTTTTCTTTTATTCTTCCTTTTGGGCCTTCTTTTAGGCTTTTTTTTAACCATCAACAAATGCATAAGATAAAGCTCTAAAAGAAACTTCCCTTTTTATGTGTTTTCCTTGTTCCAAAGCCATTTCAATACTTGCGTACTTCACTTCTTTGAGTTGTACTTTCTTCTTGCACAATTAGATAACCTGCTTTCAGCAAAGAACATTTTATCAGTTGAAAAAGTGGTTGACTTTGTGGACTTGATTAACTTCATTGCTTGATCATTGCCCCATTTCCATTGAGAACTTTGCTACGAATTGTCTTTGGGGGTGACTTCTTTTCAAACTGACCGGATTCAATCCCGGGATTCCACGAGGATTTTCTGTGTGGGTTCTGTCCTTTTGCCTCATTCCGTCTCTTCTAAAACCTTATCCTTTGATTTCCATTTTCTTCCTAACCTCCGTTTCTTTGGAAACAATCGATCATTACGATCCAATCGGGGATTATATCAATACACCACTGAGACTATTTTGCTTTTCCTTTTTACCAGGCGCAATTATGTATAAACGGCCCTGTCGCTTTTCTTTGTAATGATTTCAAAATTCAAAGTTAAAATGAAAAGGATTCAAGGAAAAACGAACAAAGAATGGAAAAAACGTATCGAAGATAGAGGAATCCCTTTCGGGGAAAAAGAAGGACTTATCTGAGGTATATGCTGACTTTAAACCAACATGACACGCTTCTCGGACTAGATGCTTGATCGTCACAAAACTCCCTTTTCCCTATGAACCAAAACGGGTCTATGTTTCTGAGCTAAGGAGCCGTGCCAGGACCTCTCGTGGTGAAATAAACTTTTCGGTTGATAGCGCCCTTTGCGGGTTTTCGCCGATCGACCTCTCTCATTTCTCTTCTTACCATCGCCAGATAGCACTCTTTGCGAGTTTTTACCAACAGGCTCTCTCATTTTGTATTTCTCTACTCCCATCGTCTTATGGTGCCCGAAGGTTTTCACCAATAAGACTCTCTCATTTTATTTCTTTTCATTCCAGAAACTTCGGACCGCAACAACGATGTTTTCTCAGTTTCTAATCAATCTTGAAGGACTTGTACTCGGTTTGGGTAACAAGAATTGTGGACAAATTTACAACTTTGGAATCATCTTGACGGATCTTAAACCGAATCAACAATATCATCTGCCCCAGTTTCATTTTTTATTTTTTGGGGAAATTGGGATTTTTGGTTTGGTGTGACTGAACCTCAGGGAGAGGTTGCCTACGTATCCAGTCAGAACGTAGTTCAGGTAATTTTGTTTTGTTTTTTTGTTTTTTTTTATTTGGATTCCAAAGAGGGTAGCCAAAGAAAGGTAACCGGCTCAAAGGGTTTACAAAAGGGTTGGTAGTGTTTGGGTAGCGGGAATAAAAGCCTTCAATCATTTCGACTTGTAAGGACATCATCGAAGCAAATTCAGACATAATACCTTTTCACAGCATCTGCATTCACAGCTGTTTCAGGATCTTTTCCTTCCATGTCTCCTAAGTATAACGCTCCTCTCGGCAATATCTTCCTGATGATGTATGGTCCTTTCCAATTAGGAGCGAATTTTCCTTTCGCTTCCTGGTGATGTGGAAGAATGCGTCTTAAAACCAACTGACCTACTTCGAAATTTCTCGGTCGTACTTTCTTGTTGTAAGCACGAGCCATTCTTTGTTGGTACAGTTGTCCGTGACAGACCGCAGCCATTCGCTTTTCATTGATCAAAGTTAATTATTCCAATCGAGTCTTAACCCACTCGCTATCTTCAATCTCTGCTTCAACAATCGTATATTTCTTCCATCAAACGACTATTCAAATTTGCAGCATTGTCTGTGATGATAGTTGCAGGTATACCAAAACGACAGATAAGATTTGAGTGTACAAAATCCACCACAACTTTCTTAGTGACTGATTTGAGAGTGACGGCTTCGACCCATTTTGTGAAGTAATCGATAGCCACCAGTATGAATCGGTGCCCATTCGAAGCTTTCGGCTCAATCGGGCCGATAACATCCATTCCCCAAGCGACAAATGGCCACGACGCTGACATAGAATGCAGCTCAGTTGGAGGTGCATGAATCAGATCTCCATGTACCTGACATTGATGGTATTTTCGGACAAAACCGAAACAATCTTTCTCCATGGTCATCCAATAATAACCTGCTCGAAGGATTTTCTTGGCTAAAACATACCCATTCATATGAGGCCCGCATACTCCTGCGTGTACTTCGTGCATGATTCTTCCTGCTTCTTCGGCATCAACACACCTTAAGAGGTTAAGATCCGAGGTTCTTTTATACAGGACCTCGCCGCTCAAAAAGAAACCACCTGCATGTCGCCTAATGGTCCTCTTTTGATCTCCAGTAGCATGTTCGGGGTATTCTTGCATTTTCAAAAATCTCCTGATATCATAGTACCATGGCTTGACGCTTGGTCCTTCTTCGATTGCATTGCAATAATCGTGGCTTTCCCTGATTTGGATTTCCAAGGGATTGACATGGGCGTTGCCCGGATAAGGTAGCATTGAAGCTAAAGTGGCAAGTGTGTCAGCTAGTTCATTGTGACATCGTGGGATATACCTGAACTCTATCGATGCAAATCGCTTGCCAAGAATATTCACGTGCTGTCAATAAGGGAGGAGTTTAACATCCCGAGTATCCCATTCACCTTGAGATTGTTTGATAATTAGATCTGAATCCCCCATGATCAACAAATCCTCAACGCCCTGATCAATTGCCATGTTCATGCCCATGATACAAGCTTCATACTCAGCCGTATTGTTCGTGCAAAAGAAACGGAGCCTAGCCGTGGCCGGGTAATGCTGGCCAGCAGGAGAGATCAAGATTGCCCCAATCCCTACACCTTTAGCGTTTACCGCCCCATCGAAAAACATTTTCCAAGCATGACTGTCCTCCGAAACAACTTCTGCCGTATTTACCTCTTCATCAGGAAAGTAGGTATTCAATGGTTGATACTCTTCGTCGATCGGGTTCTCAACCAAATGGTCCTGCCAATGCTTGAGCCTTCATTGCCGTGCGAGTGACATAGACTATGTCAAACTCAATGAGCAGGATCTGCCATTTTGCCAATCTTCCGGTGAGCATCGGTTTCTGGAATATATACTTCAAAGGATCCAACCGAGTAATGAGGTGAGTCGTATGGTCTTGGAGGTAGTGTCTCAATTTCTGAGCGACCCAAGTTAAAGCACGACACGTTCTTTCCAGCAAAGTGTACTTGACCTCATAACTAGTGAACTTCTTGCTCAGGTAGTAAATCGCCTGCTCTTTCTTCTCTGTCGCATCACGTTGTCCGAGGTCACAACCAAAAGAGTTTTCCAAGACTGTTAAATACAAGAAAAGAGGTCTCCCTGGCTCTGGCGGGACTAAGACTGGAGGGTTTGACAAATATTATTTGATTTTGTCGAAAGCTTCTTGACATTCAGTTGTCCATTTGATTGCAGCGTCTTTCTTCAACAACTTGAATATGGGTTCACATGTGGAAGTCAACTGAGCGATGAACCTACTGATGTAGTTTAGTTGGCCTAGAAGACTCATTACATCTTTCTTTGTTCTGGGAGGAGGTAAATCCCGGATGGATTTTATTTTTGTGGGATCTAATTCAATACCTTTTCTACTGACTATGAAACCCAAAAGTTTACCTGACAGGACTCCAAAAGCGCATTTGGGTAGATTCAACTTCAAATCGTACTTCCGCAACCTCTCAAAGAATTTCCTCAAGTCTCGCACATGATCGCCCTGAGTTCTGGATTTGATGATCACATCGTCCACGTACACCTCTATTTCCCGATGCATCATGTCGTGGAAAATGGCAGTCATAGCTCTCATGTATGTTGCTCCCGCGGTTTTTAAGCCGAATGGCATGACTCGGTAACAGTAAGTTCCCCAAGGTGTGGTAAAAGCAGTCTTCTCGGCGTCCTCTTCATCCATCAACACTTGATGATATCCCGCATAACAATCCACAAACGATTGTATCTCATGTTTGGCACAGTTATCAACAAGGATGTGGATGTTTGGTAAAGGAAAGTTATCTTTAGGACTTGCTTTATTCAGATCTCTGTAGTCAACGCATACTCGAGTTTTTTCGTCCTTCTTTGGCACGGGCACAACATTAGCCAACCACGTGGTGTATTGTACCACTCGAATTACCCTCGTTTTCAACTGCTTAGTGATTTCTTCTTTGATTTTATCACTGATGTCAGTCTTGAACTTTCTTTGCTTCTGTTGCACTGGGCGACAGTCATGGTAGATTGGTAATTTGTGCACCACTAGATGAGCTCCTAGTCCTGGCATGTCGTCGTAAGACCAAGCAAACACGTCTTTAATTTCAAGTAAGAGTTGGATTATTGCATCTCGAGTTTTCTCATCTGTGTGGATGCTTATCTTGGTCACTCGAACCTCTTCAACAGTTCCCAAATTAACAGGTTCGGTATCATTCAAGTTTGGCTTAGGTTTATTCTCAAAATGTTCCAATTCTCGATTTATTTCCCTAA
Source organism: Nicotiana noctiflora (assembly GCA_032618575.1). Taxonomy (NCBI): domain Eukaryota; kingdom Viridiplantae; phylum Streptophyta; class Magnoliopsida; order Solanales; family Solanaceae; genus Nicotiana; species Nicotiana noctiflora. The sequence goes on from JASVEL010007264.1 coordinate 34,066, forward strand.
AAGCCTCTTCTTCATCATATTCCGGTTCTTGGTTCATTATTTCCAGATTAGGTGGCGTGTTCGGATTTGAGCATGAGTTCCGCAAGCATGTCATGTTATTTAAAGCCACATTATTAGGACTAAAAAGGAAGAATAAATAACAAAATTAGAAAGAGTGCAAAATGATGAAATATTTATTTCATTTTCTTGGAATTTTCTAAAGACAAACAGAATTACATTGGGAAAACCAAAATACAAGAAAACAAAGAATAACATCCAAGCTACGTCCTGAAGTAACTTGTGATGAAGGAAAAATGACAGGACAAATCTACCAGAACTCCCGCCTGACTGGGAAGGGTGTGGCTTTCCAATTTTGCAATTTAGCTTTAGGGCCCACATACAGCACCTCAACGTGCTTGTTCCTTCTCCCGATTGAACCATATTAACATCATAGAGCATTTGCCTCATGGCCCCACATATTTCTTCAATTTCCTCCGATGTGAAGACCTCGTCTTCTTCTTCTTCACTGTACCTTGGTCGAACAAAAGTTTGGTACAGATGTGGCAATGGTTGTGGAATAATCCATCCTTTCTCCTTTCTCTTGTTGGCCCATCTCTCATCTTCAGGGGTTGGGCGAAAGCCTACTCCGAAGAACTTTTCAGCTGTGGGTAAAGTTATCAGCTTCGACACTCCTTGTAGGGACTTTCCCAAACCTTTTCCTGGCTGGAAGCCATGTTTAATCATTTATTTTGCCACCATGATGGAGGCATTAGACAAAATGGGTTGGGGGAGAGGGTTCCCTTCTTCGTGTTGATCCGCCAACACAATCTCGATAGCTTGATAGACAATGTGTTCGCTTCCTTCTTCCGCTTCTAGGCAGGGGAGGGATGGATCTCGATAAATTGATTGCTCGTCCTCCCCGTGGACCATGATCTCTTGTCCCTTGTGCTCAAATTTTAACATCTGATGGAGGGTAGAGGGCACAGCTCCAGCCGCATGAATCCATGGTCTCCCCAGAAGAAAGTTATAGGAAGTGTCCATATCCAAAACTTGAAATGTCACTTCGAAGTCCACCGGGCCGATGGTCATAATTACATCAATCTCTCCGACGGTATCTCTTTTCACACCATCAAAGGCTCGCACACATATGTTGTTGGGCCGAATCCTTTCAGCTCCGATTCCTATGCGGCCTAGAGTGGAAAGTGGGCATATGTCTACTCCAGAACCCCCATCAACCATGACCCTCTTCATGTAGTAGCCTTCGCATTTGACAGTCAAATGCAAAGCTTTGTTGTGGGCGGCACCTTCCAAAGGCAAATCAGCTTTATTGAAAGAAATCTGATTGATTGCGAAGAACCTCTCTGTCATTCTTTCAAGTTGTTCGGATGAAGTCTCAATAGGCACATATGCCTCATTCAAGGCTTTTAACAAAACCTTCTGATGTTCAGTAGACTTCATTAGAAGGGACAACATCGATACCTGCTCTGGGCATTTGCGCAGTTGGTCTATCACCTCATAGTAAGGCATTTGCATCTTTTGAAAAAAGACCTCTGCCTCTTCAGCACTCACAGGTTTTTTTGATGGGAAACGCCTTTCTGTGGCGTTATTTACCTCCTGCGTGTTTAAGTACTTTCGCCCCAGGACGCTCTCAGATGAATCTCCTGCAACCTCTTTCCCTTTGCGCGTAACGAGTGTTCGTTGGTAGCTCCAGGGTACTGCGGATGGATCTGTCATTGGTTTTTGTTGCACACGTGCAATAACCACGGGTTCATCTGGTTTTCGGGCCACATAGGTTCTCTTTGGTACATACATTGTTGTTTCCCTCTTTAAGTGGAACTTCTTGGGGGCACCTATTGACAATGGTTTTTCCATTCGACCTCGTGGGAGGTAAAGGACTCTACTATTCTGAGACGGTGCTTTCAATTCAATCGTCTTTTCAGATCTAGTCTCAAGAACTTCAACCTTTTTCCCCATTTTCTCTTGTTTCGGGGTAACCTCAGGCCGCTTCTCTATGTTGGCGATGGAGATTATTGCTTTTAAAGCTGGGTCAAATTCCTTGTCGTCACAAATCATCCCAATCACTGGCCCGTTGTTGTGGACTGTTAATGGGTTATTTGTCACATTTGGGATGTCTTCATCTGCGAAGACAATCCTCCCTTGATTGATCAATTCTTGCACTGCCTTCTTCAACATCCAACAATTGTCGGTACTATGTCCTTCAACACCTGAATGATAGGCACAATATATTCCCCTCTGGTAGGCAGGAGAGTACGAATTTTGCCTGTTCTGCGAAACGGGCTGCAGTAGGTTCTCTTGCCTGAGTTTTGGAAAAAGAGTGGAATACGGCTCCCCAATCGGTGTAAAGCTCATTTTGGGTTGCTCACGGTGGCGGGTGTTATTTGGCCGGGGATTGTACTGGTTTGGGTAAGGAGGTTGGTTTCTCTGGAATGGAGGTGGATTTCTGTTGGCTGGTGGCTGCGGCCGTGCCAAAGGTTGAATGTTCATGACCTGCGTAGGGTGGAGGCGGAGGAGCATAAGCCATGCTGTGATGTGGATAGTAATGTTGGGGGGCCCTGTCGGAGAATACCCGCCTTGAGGTTCGATATCTCCTGTCTTCTACTGCTGCCATGGCAGTTTCCTCCTTCTTTTTGCTTCTGGGCATCCCTCCAGACCCGCCTTGGATGGCTTGGGAAGTTGCCCGAATGGCCGCTTGACTCAAAATTTGCCCTGTTTTTAAGCCGTTTTCTACCATTTCTCCGATCTTGATTACTTCGGCGAAAGGTTTTCCCATCGCCGACATCATATTTTGAAAGTAGTCCGGCTCTTGAGCTTGGAGAAAAGTCGTGACCATTTCAATTTCGTCCATAGGGGGTTTCACCCTGGACGCTTGCTCTCGCCACTTGATGGCATATTCTCTCAAGCTTTCTGAGGGCTTCTTTTTTAAGTTCGATAGAGAATTCCTGTCCGGCGCAATATCGATGTTGTATTGGAACTGTTTCACAAAATCTCTGGCCAGATCGTCCCAGATGTGCCATCGAGATATGTCTTGATCTATATACCATTCCGATGCTATTCCGACCAAACTTTCTCCGAAGTATGCCATCAACAATTCTTCCCTGCCGCCGACACCTCGCAATTGATTGCAGTATTTCTTCAGATGAGCAATGGGGTCACCATGCCCGTCATACTTTTTGAACTTCGACGTCTTAAAACCTGATGGCAAGTGGATGTGCGGGAACATGCATAGATCGGCGTAAGATACACTTTTCTGTCCACTTAGACCTTGCATGTTTTTCAGGCTTTGTTCCAAACTTCTCATTCTTTTTGCCATCTCATCCTGCTCGGGAGCCTTTAGATTTTGGCTTGGTAGGAACTCATATCGAGGTGGCTGAGGATATATATTGGCTGCAACCTGGGTATGATCCTGTGTAAGCGGTGGTGCTGGGAATGTAAAGGACGCGAAGTCGAAGAAAGGAGTATGTGCGGTGGGATGCGTCATGACTGGAACTGGCAACTCAACCGACGTTCTTGCGGATGTATCTAATGGTGTCACCCGAGGATAGGAGGTTGAAGGTGATTCAGAGAGGGTTGTGGCATTAGAATACCCAAACAGATTAGGCGGGTAATTGATGTGGGTATTGGAAATCCCACTTGATTTTAGAAGAATTTCAGGGAACCCAGGGATCAGACTTGGGGGCTCTTTCCCGTTGTTCCAATCGTCCAACATCTCGAGCATGCGGCAGCGTAAAATTCTATTCTCCTCCAAAGCTGCTAACTCAGTAGCCGAGATGGTTGTCAAAGAGCTTTCTTCCGAAATGGGAATGGTTGCTAAGGGCATTTCTGAAGACATGTTGGCACCTCTTTTTGATCTAGTGAAATAGGGATGAGTACTTTCAGGCTACCGAACTTTTCATTTGGACCTTGTGAAGTACGAATGTGATGCCAGATTACCACAAAATCAACCACTCTTTACTAAAACTCGGAGTTTGGAAAACAAACGGTTAGTCTGAATCAACATAACAGATAAGTAATCTCACGTTGGGTGTGATGCACTTATACAGATGATGGTGTCGCTACATGTACTCGATTGCGATGCGTCATTCCGGTTTGTATTTTCCTTTGCTTTCATCCTTTATCAACCTTCTTTTCTTTTAACTTTTCCCCCCTTTTTTATTATATATTTTTTTAGTGATGGTCGAATCTTATGTGGATTGCCTACGTATCATGTCCCCGCATGAATCAGACCGGGCGTAGTTCGGAAATAATAGACATAAGATATGAATGAAATGTTCTTGAATTTTATTTCAACAAACTTCAAACTTGAAACACTTGCAAAATGACAACAATGGAGGAAAACTTTTAAAAGGACAAACAGACTCTAAAATAACAGACTCTTCTAAGCATGTTCCAATGCCTCGAATCTTTGTGCCCGGGGGGCGTTGTTTGGCCTTGCTGCAGTTCTTGGTGTAAGATCTTTCTGTATACTCCCCAATTCTGCCATGACTTGGTGGACACATTCCATGATTGAAGAGAAAGAGGGTAGGCCGAGGTACTCGTTCGCAGGTCAAACACCTTATAGTGATGTAGTGCCCGATTTCATTGATCCTGGCCCTGATCATGTCTTTTTCTCTGAGAAGCTGCCCTATGTGTCGGTTCTTTGCCCCTAATACTTGAGCGTTGCCGGAGATATAGTCCAAGAGCCTATCTATTTGTCTTTCCATCCGTGCCATCAAGTTGTGGCAACGGTCTCTATCTGCTTTGGCATCCCGGACTTGCTTGAGAGTTCGCTCTCTAAGAGCGGCATTTGCTTTTCTTAAATCAACGATGATTGCATCATAATCTTTCTCTACTTGTTGTAGACGGAGTGCTTCTTGGTGGGCTGCTCTCTTCCATTTTGTCCGGACTGCAACCAAAGCCGCTTTTGCCTTCTCCAAGTCTTCTTGGTGTTCAAAGGCTTTCCTTTCGAAATCGTTTATCAGCATCTCATCATTCCGACTTCTTCTTGACCTTTTTTGCGGTCAATTGCATCTCTTGAATTTGAGTTCGAAGTGCTTCTCTTTCCTGCTCCCAACTGGCCCTTTCCCGATCGAAATCAGCCTGTTGTATGTCCATGGCTGCTTCCAGAATTCCTTTGTCTTATTTTAAAGTGTTGATGCAAGATTGGAAATCTTGTGTTGTCTCATGCTTAGCCTCCCTAACTCTGGCTTCTACCTCTTTCTCCCAATCGACGGCATACTTTACCGACCTTTCCGACCTTTGCTCGGGCATTGATTGGTTGTGGAACCATTCAAGATATGCGAGGCTCACTTCTCCCCGTTCTCGATCGGCAACCATTTCGTTGACGTCGGAGAGTCGACTACCAAACCATACCTTTTGTGCATAAGTCTCCCTTGGGGGCTCCTCCATCACGAATTCCCATGTAAACGAATGCATATCCTCAATTGGGGGGCCTTTTCTATTCTCTACCCAACTGTCGCATGACACGTAGCGGGGCATATGGTTGGAAACCCCTGAAGCCCATCAATATGTAGAATGGGCGATATGTCGACATATGCATGATTTTGGCGGAAGGGAAGCAATAATAATTCCAGGTAAGTCGATCTGCTCTCAAAGAGTTGAGAAGTTCTTGCCAAGTCCTCAAATCTTCTGGAAGGTTACAACGGGCGACTCTGTTTGTATGACAACGAATATAATTCAGCCAATCCGCGTTGAAGTCTATCACAATTGGGTGATGATAGAGATGCTCTACAAACCACATTTGTAATAAGATATTGCAACCTTCAAAATAATCATGTCCTTCTTGGCACCGAGTTAAAGCCCGGAAGATGTCTCCTAGGATCATAGGAAGAACAATGTGTTCTTCGTTATTCTGTAAATATGAGACCACCGTAGCCAAACGGATTCTGATGCGTCCGCCACGTTCGGGAAAAACCATGGTTCCCAAAAAAGCGATCATAAAGGCATAGATCCTTAAGTCTCCCCAGGCGTCATAATTCAACTGGTTAACAAGTTCAGTGTTTGAGAATTTCTCGAACCCTTTCTTATCACCAAATCTGTCGTAGAGATAATCTAGTTGCACCCAACCGTTCTCCAAACAACCCATAGGAACCCGCCGGAGACATAACTTCTTCAAGAAATTATTCACACCCATTTGCCTAGGAGCTGCAGGTCTCTTTTTGTGCAAATCTCTTCCAAGTCCTGTGAGTCCGCCCAATTCTTCCAAAGTGGGTGTCATTTCGCAATCCCGAAATCTGAACACATTGCTTGTTGAGTCCCAAAAACTCACTAAAGCTCTGATCACATTTTAGTCCGGTTTTATCATCATGATGTCCGGAAGAAACTTGAGGTGCTTGTGAACTTGATTTCTTTCCCAAGCCGAAAAACTAGTCCACCATTTACAGAGCCGATCCGGAGTCTTGTCCTGGACCATGAACTTGGGTGGCATTTCGTCTCTCGCCCTTTTCTGGCCGATTAGTTGCGATGAATTCATGGTGATCCTAAAAAAGATAAAAATGAAACTTAAGATTTTTTTTCAAATTTTTTTTTATTATAAAAAAACGAATCTTGTTAATACGGCCTTTCAGCACTTGAAGAAGATTTGAAGGCTGTATAACAGGATACCAGTGTGATGTCTATATTCCGTTTTGCGAAATTAGTCCTCCGGCGCCCCTTTTGAGGCGTTTGGCTATTTTTGCAAAATTTCCTAACTCCCGACTAAGGACAAAATTCCTAATTCTAATATTTTTATTATTGTTTTTCTTTTGAGAAAAAAAAATCAGTATTAGTTGAGCCCGATATGGGTTGCCTACGTATCTCATGTTTGGTGAGAATCAAACTTGCGTAGTTCGAAAATAAAAGAACCAAATTATTTTAACAAACTATTTTTAACAGCAATTTTTCAAAACAAATTATTTTCAAAGACACTTACTTTTCATAAAAAAATAACTATTGAATTTTTTTGTTTTGCATTTTTCAACATTTAAAAGAATCTAATTTTTGTAAAATTAAGAAACTAACTATTTAGAAATGAACAAAATTAATCGGAGATTTGTTTTTCAAATTTTTCATTTTTTTTTCAAAAAATATTTTCTAAGAAAAACACACTATTTTCATCAAATTAAAATGATTCTATACCCCGACAATTTCCACTTCTTATTCTCCCCATTTCTAATAACAAACCGGTCGGCATGTAAGATCGAAATAAATGCACAGACAAAAGATGCATCAAGTTGGTCTTTGTTTCAGGTACACCTGTCCTAGACAGGCCCAACCCCTGTGTTGAGCCTCCTAAGTCAAATATGCACATGATGCAAATAAACGTTCCTATCGGGGATCCGGCATAAGGTTTTGTTATTCTAAGTCATCGTCCTGTTGGAAAAAGTGTCTAGACTGGCTTTAACTCGAGCGGACAACTCGAGCCGAAGAGTGTCGGTGCACCGGTAGCATGGCTTTCCGGCTTAATTGACAAAACTCTCCGCCTAAACATGTGTGACTACAAAATCCTTCACCGGGTGCCAAGCACCACAACTATCTTTGAGAAAAACGGGCTATGTCCAGCAAATGCCCGATATTATATTTCAAAAGACTCAGAAGAAAAAAATAGGTATCGGCACAATTTATATACAATTCACAAAATATCAAAGCGGTAAAGCAACATTTAGCATATCAAATATAAACATGTAATAAAATCAGATAATAAATAAGCCAAATAAAATAATTATTCAAAGCTCGAATTCTTAAACCCTGAACCAGTGGTTCTGGGTTTGTATCCCCAGCAGAGTCGCCAGAGCTGTCACACCTCCTTTTGGCGCGCCCGCTACCCGGGGGTAGAAGCGTAAGGGAGTTTTTTCCAATTTAAGTGACAATATTCGAAACGGAATTATTCTATTTATTTCAGAGTCGCCACTTGGAGTAAATTATGGTGTCCCAAGTCACCGATTTATTTAAATCCCAAATCGAGAAAATTTTTGACTTTCCAAATGAAGTCTGCGAACCATAAATTCTAAGTAAGGAATTCTATTGACCCGAGGGAAGGTGTTAGGCACCCCCGGATCCCGTGGTTCTAGCACGGTCGCTTCAATTATTATAAATGGCCAAAAATTCCTGATTTTATACATGTTCACATCATAATGCAATTTAAACCTATCAACCGCTTTTGTCTAATTTTTAAGAATGATCGCAACGTTATTAAAACACGTCTCGAATCACGTCACATACATTATACCCGTGATTTTGACATATTTAACATCGTTGATATTTGAATTTAAATCACATAAATATGCATCCGAGTTTAGAAAATTAATCTTAAAATAGCGCGCCAAAAAAAAAAGCAACTACGCACTTTCCACTTTGTGAGAACCACAAAAATTCAACTAATGGCACACCTTGATTTTTAAAGAGTCAAGACTAATTGAGTGAGGTTTGTCTCATATTTTAAGTAAATAAGATCCTAAAACGGCTATGGTTTTCTAGTTATTTGTGTCTAAAATGAAGAGAAGTCCTAATTAATTACGTGAATCAAAGTCAAACAAAATTGAACTTGTGTAGAATTATTTGAGAAGGAATTGGGTCCAAAGCAAAATTCGACCACTAGTTCAAAAGGCTTATTAAGGAACTTTGCAAATATAGGTAAAACCCGTCAAACTTATTTGAGTTAACCGCACATGATTCCAATTAGCACATTTACTAGTGAAATATTTAAACTATGAAGATATTAATGATCCTAGTGAATTAGTGTTACTATACTGACAAAGGCGATTCATTATTGTTATTATCAACCTAGAATCAAATCTGAAGAATTACACAATCTAGTTATATTTAATTGACTCAATTAGAACAAATTATTAGTTATACCTAAACAATTATGAATTAATACGACAATGAACATTTATCTACCAATTTATAAACTAATCATCCGCATTTGAGTTTCTAATTTTTGCATACCTATGCTTGAAATACATCATGAATTCTACACTAAAATGAGTCAACCTTACTAAATAAATGAAGCCTATAAGATCAGAAGAAAGAAAAATCTAGTGAATTTAACAATCCAATTTGAATAAACAATTCAAATTATTAACAACAGTCCTAATTATACAGTCTATATGATTGTTGTTCATGTAATATCAATAAAGGTGAATCAAATAACTACAAAAAAAAAGAACTAATTCACTACTAGCTATGCTAACGGAATGCATTTCAATATATGGATCTTGTGGAAAACATCTCTATTTCAACTCCAATTCACAATTACATCAAGGTTGAATTCAGTAATGGTACCTGGAAAGGAGATTAAAGAGGAGTAAGGTGCAGCAGTGACAGCAAACAGCAATATAACAACAGCAATATCAGTACACCAACAAATGCCCAGATTGAAGACCAACAAACAAAGCACCAGCAGCAATGGAGCAAGTAAAATAGCCGAAAACAAGTTCCAAATTCCAAAGTATGAACTCAACCAATCCGAAACTCGATTACCAACAGAAAACAGGAAGAACTAGAAGTTATGAGACAATATCTTTCTAATTCTCAAACACTCGAAGATCAAGAGTTTAAAACAAACAATGTTTCTGCTTTTTCCAGTAGATGTATCTCTTTTTATGTATCTGTATGGTTTTTTCCAGATTTCAACATGTGTTTCAAACTCTCTCTGTGAGTGTATGTGTAAAAACTATTCTGCTCTCTCCCTTTTCAGTGTCTATTGCCAGTGTATCTCTGTTTTTTCTCTCTGTTTTTCCAGTGTTTCAGAAATCCTAAGCTCTCTCTGTGTGTGTTATTTGCCAGTGATCTTTCTGTGTGAGTGTGAGTGTATGTATGTGTTTTTTCTCTATCCTTCAACTCTGTTTTCCCAACCCCTCTTATAACCTCCAAAAACCAAAGTAACAGCCCTATTTTTTTAGTTTCAGATCTGTCCAGCCTGCTTAAACTCCTCCCATGTGCATTACTTTTGACCCCTTTATCAGTTTTTCCCATGTGTTCTCTGATTATACAACTGACCAGCACTTAACAAAATTAGAAACACTCATTATCATCATGATATTCTCTGATTATTCCACCCTATTTTGTCTAAGTATGGGTTTTATAATTAATCAAATCCTAAAGGTACAATAGAATTGGAAAACATTGCTGTCCAGCAGGTTTTAAACAACCTATTCATGTGCAATGCACTCTTTGACTCAGCTTTTGGCTTTCAAACTCTAAACTAAGACAGCTATATCCAAATTAGTAGCTAACTTATAATCCTAATTCAATTCAAATAATGAATTTGGAATCAAATTAACGACTCTAAGTTCTGTTTCAAAGTTCTAACAAACAAACCTACGAAACTACACGACGACATTCGATTAGTCGATTACGATATGTACAATCAATAACCAATAGCCGACAAATCAGTGATACAAGAAAAAAAAATCTCGGGCAGCACTTTTGGAATTCAACATCAAACAATCGACGATATTAACATCGAAGTGAATTCGACTTACAATTACACGTTAACAACAAAGAATAACAAACAAACAGATCGACCAAATAATAAGGTCCCAAAGAGATGAGGAAAACAGAGAATTGGTGGAATCACAACAAAAATCAACAACAAACGAAAACTACAAAACAATTAAACTAAAGCGACGAGTATAATTAAATAAAAATAGAAAAGAAAAAGAAATACCTTCGAAACAGAGAAATTGGGCTCGGCCGACTCGGTTTTTGGCATTCGAGGTCGAAAGGACCTTAATTGAAATGTTTTCTAAGCGAAAACAAATCAATTAAGGTCTATTAGACCTCAATTCTTATGAAATCCGAAGAAATCCCTAATTTCAATTTTAGGGTTCTTGAATCTTCATTTTGTGGTTTGATGGTTTCTGGCCGGATTCGACGGGTACAAAGGTTATTTCGGGTGTGAGGGGGGTGAGGTGAATGTATGGTACCAATTTGGGATGATTTGGGATAAATTGATTTTAAACTCGAATCTTCGATTCAAGATTCGAGGAGTTCCGTTTTGATTCGAGATTAACTAAGCACGGGATTGGAATGAGGGGATCTCAGGGGTTCAGGGGTGTAAATTTGGGAGGGATTGGACCACCGGAACCGCCGTGAGGCGATTTCCGGTGGGGCGGAGCAACTGTGGCGACGTCGGCGTCTGTGAAGCAAATGGGAAAGGGAGAAAAATGAATTGAAAGAAGGGTTTGGGGGTTGTTTGGTAGGTTAAAAATGGGGGATTAATCTCAGCCGTTAGATTAAAAAAATCCAACGGCTGTGATCAATTTGTCGAATGGAATGGGCTGGGGCAGGAGGTATTTGGACCGGGTAAGGGTTCAATATTTGGGCCTGGTCCAGTTTCAAATGACCCAATCCGGGTTCTTACTCTCTATTCCTTTCTTTTTCTTTTAATTCTAATTCCTAATAATAATAAAAAAATAAAAAAATCCTAACTACACTACAAAAGATCAAATCAAATTAACTAATACTAATTAAATTATACTAACAAATATCACACACAATTAAATGATCAATTTAAACATAAATCACACAATTAGGCATTTAAATGCTAAAAATGTAAAAAGATGAATTATTTTTGTGATTTCCATTTTGTAAGATAAAATTAATTACTCCTAATTTCAAAGTTAGATAAAAAATGTAAACACGACATATTTTTGTATTTTTATTAATTTAAACACATATAATCACGCTTATACGAATACAAACAATTGCCAAAAATAACACGAAAAAAATACACACCGTACAAATCTATATTATTTTTTTTGAATTTTTGGGAGTAATTCGCATGTAAGGTAAAAATCACGTGCTCACAACCTTTGTTTATGATTTTTCCCAAAGAGCATGGGTGTATACAATTAAGAATAAAGATAAAGTGTTGGGAATTTTTCTCAAATGGAAGACGATGGTGGAGAATCAAACAGGCAGGAGGATCAAGTGTATTCGCACAGAAAATGGAGGTGAATACAAAAATGATCATTTCAATAAGGTCTGTGAAAATGATGGCAGCGTCCGACACTTCACTGCCAGACATACACCATAACGTAATGGAGTGGCAGAACGCATGAACCGGACCTTGCTGGAGAAGGTACGGTGTATGTTTTCCAATGTTGGCTTGGGCAAAGAATTTTGGGATGAGGCAATTACATATGCATGCCACATATTAATCGCTTACCATCTGCTGCTATTGATGGCAAGACACCATTTGAAAAATGGTATGGAAAGCCTGCTGTAGATTATGACTCTTTGCACGTATTTGGCTCAACTGCATATTATCATGTGACCGAGTCAAAATTGGATCCAAGGGCAAAGAAGGCTATTTTTATGGGGATTACTTCTGGAGTCAAAGGACATCGCTTATGGTGTCCTATGACAAAGAAAGTAATATTCAGCAGGGATGTTACCTTCGATGAATCTGCTATGGTAAACAAGGTAACAAATGAAGATACCAAACAAGATGATGGTGCTTCTAAGCAGGTGGAGTTTGAAGGAAAATTTATTTTTCCTACACAAGAAGCAGAGGAGGAAACAAATAAAGATTATCCTCTGGAAAGAGAGCCAGTAGAGGAGATTCCACCCAGGAATCTCAACAACAACTTGAATCAATAGCAACCAGCAGGCCAAAAGGAAAGTAATGAAACCTATTCGTCTCATAGAGACAGTTGCTTGTGCAACCACATTTTGCAGCTGATGATGTTCCTACCACTTATAAAGACGCAGTCCAAAGTTCCGAAGAAGATAAGTGGAGGATTGCCACGAATGATGAAATACAGTCCCTTCATCAGAATCATACATGGAGATTGGCCAATCTCCCGAAGGGAAAGAAAGCAATTGGGTGCAAATGGATATTTGCAAAGAAGGAAGGATTTCCTAACCAAATAGATGTTCGCTACAAAGGAAGATTGGTGGCCAAAGGATATGCACAAAAGGAGGGAATTGATTACAATGAAGTATTTTCTCTAGTTGTAAAACATTCCTCTATTCGAATTATGTTGGCTTTGGTAGCACAATTGAATTTGGAACTAGTTCAGATGGATGTAAAAGCTGCGTTTTTACATGGAAACTTGGAGGAGGAAATCTATATGACTCAGCCAGAAGGATTCAAAGTTGCTGGAAAGGAAAATTTGGTGTGCAAACTTGAAAAATTATTGTATGGGTTGAAACAATCTTCTAGACAATGGTACAATCGATTTGACAAGTTTATGTTGCAGCAAGGGTACAAGAGAAGCAAATACGATCATTGTGTGTATTTGCGCAAGCTTAAAGATGGTTCCTTTATATATCTTCTCCTATATGTTGATGATATGTTGATAGCTTCCAAGAATTCAGAAGAAATTGATAAGTTAAAGATTCAACTGAAGAAGGAGTTCGAGATGAAGGATTTGGGTGAGGCGAAGAAAATTCTTGGCATGGAGATAATAAGAGATAGACGTTCAAAGAAACTCTGTTTATCTTAGAAAGAATATTTGAAGAGAGTACTACAACGTTTTGGCATAGATGACAAAACTAAGCTAGTTAGTACTCCACTTGCTCCCCATTTTAAGCTAAGTACAACTATGTCGCCAAAGGATGGAGCTGAATGAGAGTATATGTCAAAGGTACCATACGCAAATTCTGTTGGTAGCTTGATGTATGCTAATGGTCTGTACGAGACCTGACATTTCACAAGCTGTTGGAGTTATTAGCAGATATATGCATAATCCAGGAAAGGAGCATTGGCAAGCTGTGAAGTGGATTCTGCGGTATATTCATAATACTATGGATGTCGGGTTAATTTTTGAGCAGGAAGACAATCAGTCTGTAGTTGGTTATTGTGACTCAGATTTTGCGGGTGATTTGGACAAACAAAGATCAACTACTGGTTATGTGTTTACTTTTGCAAAGGCACCAGTTAGTTGAAAGTCTACTTTGCAGTCAACAGTTGCTTTGTCTACAATAGAGGCAGAGTACATGGCTACAACAGAGGCTGTGAAGGAGGCAATTTGGCTTCAAGGATTGCTAAAGGAGCTTGGTGTTGAACAAAAGGGTATCACAATTTTTTGTGATAGTCGAAGTGCTATTCAATTAGCGAAGAACCAAGTTTATCATGCAAGGACGAAGCACATTGATGTTCGGTATCACTTCGTACAAGAAATCATAGAAGACGGTGGAGTTACGGTGAAGAAAATTCATACTACGGAGAATCCTGCTGATATGCTGACAAAGGTGGTCACTGCGATCAAGTTTCAACATTGTTTGGATTTGATCAACATTGTTGAACACTGACGATTGAAGATGAAGACACAACCAAAATTTGTTATAGAGAGAAAAATTGAAGATGTGGAATTTTTGCCAAGGTGGAGATTTGTTGATTTGTCAAAAGTTCCTCTCCCACATCGGTGGGGAACTTGTTTTGGGGGAGGGTTTCTCTATATAAAAGGAGGCTTAATGTTTAGGATTAAAACACACCTCTCATTTGCCTTCTTATATTCTTAAGGTATTTGTATCTTCTTTCTTTAGTATTATTTCACTTATATTTTGGAGTGGAATAAAATATTGGTTGTGTCCGAGGAGTAGGCAAAATTAGCCGAACCTCGTAAATTCTGGTGTTCCTTTTATTGTTGCTTTATTGTCTTATTTATTATTTGGTGGCTGCTATAAATTTTTGGTATAGTAGTTGTGACTCATTCATACTATATACATTTGGCTTCCGCAACAAACAAAGCAAACATAAGATTTAATTATAATTTTAATTAAGTTCCATTCTATATGTTGACTTTCATAACATTAAACAACAATAAAGAATACAGATAGATAAAAAGGGTCACTGATCTTTAATAAGGTAAAAACCCATTTGATATGAAGGGACTAATGACATATATTGAGGAGGTGAAGATCCACCCTTTTCTTCGAAGAACATGTCTGTGTGAGTGGATCTCTTTTCAGCCCCCTCTTCTTCTTTTCACATAGTTTATATACTAGGTCTTTTCTTTTACCAACAGGCATTAACCTTAATATACTTATGTAGTTTGACTATACTGCAAATTGATCCTCTGAAATGTTATAATATCTGATTCGCCGCTCAAGTATTCTGAACACATGACATCGATCGTGGTCGAAATATGTATCGTTATAACATTGTATGGATACGATTTTGGCCCAAATAATTTTTACCGTCCTTTTTACGTTGTCTGTTAAAATTTCAACCCATACAAATATTAGTTACTAAAGTTATACAATAAAGGAGACGAATTAGAAATACAGGACACCAAAAAAGCGGCCAAAGGCGGAAATTAAATTCTATAAAGTTGAAGAGGTGCCGAGAAGTAGATGGAAACAATAATAAGAGCTATTTAATTACTAGTATGGGAGTGTATAGTGCAATTAATAATATTCTTTTTGAATGACATAAACATGAAAAATCATAAATGTTGGTACTAGAGACACTACAACGTGGGAGATGGAGCCCCGTAAACAGAAAACTCGACGGTGGTCAAGCCACGACTTCTCTTAAACCTTTAGACCAACTCACTGCGTGGTATCCTCCACCACCATACATGCAAATCATCACTAACCTAGAGTACGGGCACTGGTAGAGCCAGGGATGTAACTGTAATTGCTACTGTATTAAAAATGCAAAATCAAAAAGACGGTTAGAAAGAAAAACTGGAAAATAGAAAAGAATAAAATAAATATTTCGAGTCCCCAATTTATTTGTGTGTTCTTAAGAAATTTTAATCCCCTCACACGTTGTCAAAATAATGGATTAAATCCTCCTAGAATGAAACGAAATAAACCTTCATGCAACAGTGGCAATACAAATTGCAGGATACCAACGAACTCAACGGACGGAGCAAAATCACACTTACAAATTTAGAAGAGATTCTGCGAAATAGAATGCAGGATTTTCAGAAGGAAGGAAGTTCTGTAATTTTTCAATGGTTCAAAAATGCAGCTATAACTCAGAATTTATAGGCAATTATGGAAAGAGGTGTGATGCTTGTTCAGAAGGGAAAAATTAATGTTCAGCATTTTCGGATTTCAGATTTCAGTTAATTTCGTTAATTAACTGACTGGTTTTAAATTAATAAATAAATAAATTTTGTCCAAAATATATTCTTATCGACCGTTTGACAAATTCAAATCCAAATCCAAATCTGAAGCCAAAGCCGAAGCCGAGCGAGCGACAACGATGCAATGGTTCATTCTCTTCAACTCCTTTTAAGAGCTCTAAGAAGTGATCCTATATATATACACACAAATATAGTTGTCCTGCACCAATGAGGGACAAAGTCCAAGACAAAATCTCACTTCATTCAAATTTTCATTTCCCTTCATTTATTTCCCACAATTTTCAATTCACACTCTTAGACTTTTAAAGTCCAATGCATAAAGTCTTTAAAGTCAAATGCTTAAAGTCCAACAGTAACGTATAACAAATATACACATGGATGTGCATTCGAATCGGTTTATCGATTAATCAAATCGATTATTTGTTAACGAAATCGAAATTGAAAAAATCAAAACTTATTGAAATGAGTACGATAAGCATATGTACAAATCGATAATCGATTCAAAATCGAATCGATAAATCGAATGCACACCCCTAGGCTGTAGGCGCTTGTTAAATGAGTAATTACCTATTTGTGTAGATTAATATAACATAGAGAATGTATATAAATTTTGCTACTATTTTGAAACCGGCTATACAATACTTTCCCTAACCTATACCATTTCCTTTACCCTAAGTCCCTTACCCTATTATTTCCTATATCACATTTAAGGCATGATCATATTTAAAGATCAAGGGAATAAAGTTTAAATTAATGGAAAATAGAATTAGTCATGATGATGAGTTTT